>BMAO01034402.1:0-262311 GCA_019973975.1 Trichonephila clavata | reverse complement strand
TTTATTTTTAAATCCACTAAATTGAGTAAAAGACGATCTTGATGAAATAAATCTGAAGGTATGCAACCAATCATGTCTACAGTTGCACTTTCTTTAAAAAATTCAGTTCTTTTCTTGAGACCATCATCAGAATCCTTGTAAAATAGTTCAGCCGTTAATTGGGAAGTTTTGCTGTCGTATCCATGGTTTAAGAGAGTTTCAATATAAGATCGGTAGGGATATGTATTACTGGAATTGGAAACCACGCGATCATTTAAGGATACATCTACTTGAGAAAATAATGAATGTAGAAATAAATTCACAGGTCCTATAGTATCATCTTTAGTAATAGGTGTATTGTCCACTTTTACTATTTTCGCTTTTACATATAATTGTGTTTGACTGAGATCTATGTAATCTTCTGCACTTCCAGAAATGTGAAATTCTACAGGTGCGTTATCGAAAACGTTAGAAAGAGGGTGAAATTGTTTCCACTGCCCATCTTGAATAACTGTTTGAGTACCGGGTAAGTTGAAAAGTTCCAATTCAGATTTAACACATTCAGGAGAATCTTTGAGAATAAATGCCATTTTTACGAATCGAAAATATCGCGTACACTCACTTTACGTGCTTTGGATGAAATGAATTTTTTCTGTTTCTTACACTTTCTTTTATACTGTCCTTTCCCCACCATAGATTGAACTCTATCAATAGCTTTCTGAGCTAATTTTTTCCCACTTTCTCTGCTTCTTGTTTTTACGGCTTCTTTAAATTTTTCTCCTGACAATACATCAGAGGCAACACGACTCCCTGTCCTTAATACTTCTTTTCCAATAGTTTTACCTCCTTTTACTAAAAAAGGTAAGGCCGCTCTAAACAATCGGCGAAATATTCCTCCGATTCCATAACCCTTTTGAAAACTAATGCCCTTGTAATGAGTCAGACCCGAGCCGATCTGACCTGCATAATGGTCCTCAAATCTTTTAGTACAGCAAACGTATGGTAAGCTCATCTTGGCGCTTTTATCTTCAAATGAGGGTATGAGAAAAGCACTGCTTTATTTATAGTATTTGTCTCATGCGAAAATGAAGCACTATGATCACTTTACCTCTTTCAAAGGGAACAAAATCACCTGAATTGAGTCTCAGTTCAGCTTGAATCGTCTGAAACGAGTGTCTCACTAAAGGTAAGTATTGAGGTCTATCATAATATTGACTAATCGTTTCCCCGTCTTCACCTTTAGTTCGAACGATTCGTAATAAAGGAGCTTGTGTATCTCCCACAATTTGAGGTGAAATTAGATCCGAGTAAACGTAAAAAACCGAAAAATTAGACCATGCATCAGCAACGAATTCGCTTTTCATATTACCCGTTATGATTGCATTGCGTTTGAACCCTAACAATTCTCCTAAGTTCTCTAAATGAAGACTGCTACCTTGAATCGCATTCATTTTCACCCGTTTCGATGCTTTATTGTAAGTTATTGTGAACCGACTAGGATTTTTTGGTAAAGCAAGCTGTATGGCTGATATAATATCAAACATTGTTTCATAACACCCCACATCAATTGTTTGCTTAACGGTTGAAGAAATATTACCGTCACCCACTTTGTATCGAAAATAATTGTTAGTTTCATTTACGTTAAGCCAAGAATGAGGGTAGATGATTTCAGACAATCCCACTTCCCATTCACCATTTAAATAAACGGGGGAGGGTAACTGAGTTTTGAAATGAGATATTTTGTTTTCTGGAAAGAAATGCATAGAGCTATCAGAAGGTAATGTTACGTAGAAAGACATTTTGAAAATGAGTCCGTAAGAAAAAAATTTAACTATTTATACTTTTTGAATATCAGTCACCCAATCATTAAACTTTTCAGGATAACCTAAAAATTTAACAAAATATTCAGTGATTCCTCGTCTTTTTCTTTGTTTGATGACGTTCTCTACAGGATAGAAACCAGAGTCGACAACTTTTTGTAATTCTGCTTCGTAATAAGTACCTTTAATCTCTTCACCTTGTAAATCTCTTAATCTATAAACGATCGGAATTCTTTGCACGATTTCATAAACTGCGAAAAGTTCTCGACTCCAGTTTTGTTCATATCCTTTTTCAAAGAGAAGTTTTTGCTTATTAATGCGCACAACATCGCCAATTTTAAATTTAGGGGCTTTAGGTTTCTCATTTCTTAGATCACCATATAAATTATTTAATACTTGCTTCCTGTTATGCCTACTTACAGAAGCAGGCTCCATTTTAATTGAACGGTGATACGAGTGATTATAACTGTGCATTAATTTATCAATGACGTCAATGTAATTTTTAGTATTAAATTCAGTGAAATATTTCCACATTTTTGTTTTTAACGTCCGATTAAACCTTTCAACTACGCTAGCTTTAGTTTCGTTATTTGTAGAAAAAAATTTTACACTCATATTTTTCAAATAATTTTGAACTACTTTATTTAAAAACTCCTTACCGGCATCTGTTTGCAACACTTTAGGCTTCCTTTCTTTAAAAATAATTTCTAGCGCAGACTTTACACTTTTTCCAAATTTATCTTTCAGAGGAATTGCCCATGCAAATTTTGAAAATAAATCAATGCAAGTTAACAAATACTTATAACCCTTATTAAATTCTGCTAAAGATTGCATATCGACTAAATCCACTTGAAACTGACGATCAATATCACTTACAAATACTCGATTCCGCTGAAACTTATGCCGAACAGGTTTATGAAGAGTAAGCATCTTTCTGTGATAACCAATGCTTTACATCTTTTTTACTATATTCCCCTTTTAAAGAGCGATGTAATGCATCCACACCTCCGAAGCTACTTGGAACTTCGGGATTTTCGTAAAACGCTGCTAAATCTTGATACATTGTTACCGACGAACAGAACTTGATTGAATGACTATTACAATGAATAGTTATGCAATTTATACTTTTTGGGAAAGGCAAAGGGATTATGTTTAAAAGCATGAGCATAAATTTTCCTTACTTTTATACAAAATACTCTTATTTGTTTTTTAAACGTGAAACTTATTTCAACACAAATATTAAACTAACAAACAACAAAAATGATATTAACTCAAATCAAGCATAAAAAAAAACATTTTATTCAGATTTATAGGAACAAAATACTGTGTAAAACTTATAAAGTCAGTATGCAATATTTTTTAAACAAAATCCTCATAATATTCAAAACAATCAGATGGACATAACATATCTCTTACTTCTCTTAAAATAATATCTAAGCGAAGATTTTCCAAAAAATTTTCAGTTACATAATTTACAGGTTTTAACAGTAAAAAGTGTACATTATCAAAAAGATTATTATAAAAATAATCAGCTATCTCATTAGCTTCCAGTGACAAAACATGTGAATTAAATGTTTCTTCTCGGTTCCCCCATAACTCCTCAGCGAGTTTCTGAGGTTGATTCAGTCCTTTTTCGTTCAGGAGGCTACAAATAGATTTTTTCAAAATTTGCGTCAAGTATCGTTGACCCAGACTAACGTCCAAAGAAAAAGGTAATGCGTTTTCTATGGGACCTTCACAGAAGGTTTTATATGCAGTTAAAAAGTCCATACACAGAAATACATTGTCTATAACGGCATTTTCAATAGCACCATATTTTTCAATCATTTCAGCCCACTGCTCTCGGGATATGCTGATTTCTTTAAAAGTAGGCTCTTTATTCGGACCGTATTTAATGCGCTTAAAAGTAAAATTAGTGAAGTTCTCACTTGTTATTTGAATGTGTCGTTCAGGAGGGAAAAGTCCACTCGGTAATTCCTCCAGTGATTCCGGTACTTTCTTTTTACGCATGATATATTCGATCCACTGTAGGTCTAATGTTATTCCCTCAGGAGTTGGGTAGTAGGTTTTTCCATACTTCTTGAAACGCCTTATGTGTACTGATACGGAATCATAATAGATGCTTGCAAAGACAAAAACATCATCTCCAATTGGAAATACTCCATCTGGTATGCAATCCTCGGTAAATTTTCCATACTTCTGAAAATAATATATCAAAATTAATGAGGATTAGAAAAGTGTAAAAAACATTATAAACATTACATATCAAATTTATTTAATTTTGTTACTTACTTTTGAAACTTCTCTTCTTGCTTTCTTATTTGCAGAAGATTCCACGACCTTTCCAAGCTTTCGTTGTTCGCTATGTGTTTCAGACATTGTCAATTTCTTTTTTCCTTTTTGAATACAGTCCGTCGCAGTACTGACAAACGAAATGAATCTTGAACCTAAGATGTGACAAGGGTCTAAAGCATATTGACCGAATTACACTTGAACGGAGTTCTCTGAGTGGTTGAAAGCAATGTATCCATCCGCTCTAAGCATTGAGATAATTTCTGACGTAGAATTCAGTCGCCGTCTTGTAGAATCAAGATCAGACAAGCTAAGACAAGTTCAATCGTAAACCGTTCACACGCTGATTACGAGTATTCTACGTCACATTTTTTTACTGTGTATGTGTAATTATACCGAATTAAAATTTACAAATTATTAAAATAATATAAATGAAATATTTTTTTTATTTCATTTTAATTAAGAAAATGTCGCCATCTGCTTCGCCTGCAAAATTAAATTCATGAGATTATATAAACCTAAGTTTTCTTCAGGTCTGCATGCCTTCATAGGACAATGGTTAGCGTAACTGAAAAACTATTGTCCTAT
The DNA here is from genome assembly GCA_019973975.1 of Trichonephila clavata. Taxonomy (NCBI): domain Eukaryota; kingdom Metazoa; phylum Arthropoda; class Arachnida; order Araneae; family Nephilidae; genus Trichonephila; species Trichonephila clavata. Next base: position 257,632 of record BMAO01034402.1, on the reverse strand, counting down.
GGAGACATTTTGTTTTGGGTCTGTGAGTTTGAATCTGGATTTATTATTATTATTTTTTTTATTTGAGCGTTATTTTTTCAATCATTTTAAAATCTAATAATTAGTATATAGTTTAACCAATAGGTGGCGCCATGAGCACTTTAAACATTTCAATAAACTTTTTTTACACATTTAAAAAACAACTCAACTTAGCAGCAGGAGGGAAACAACTCAACAGCAGGTGAAAACAACTCAACTCCCCCTATCAACTCGAAAACCAAAACCATAGCAGGAGGGAAACAACTCAACTCCCCGCAGCATCCACAGGAGGAAAACAACTCAACTCTGCGCCTGCGCCTTTACCGCAGAATCGGCTTTTCTTACCTACTCTTGGCCTCCTTTATTAACGTCGCACCTCAGCCAACAACACATGGCTATTGGCTACGGATCACTTGGTTTTGAATCCCAGTCAAGTGACAAGGACAACACGTAAGCTGGCACTACACACCACACCAACGGGAGGACTTTGAGCTCGATAGATTTAACGTGTATCAGCCCTCCACACGGTGGGTTTTTTGGCACCAGGACTTTAGTATACGATACGCCTGTCAAGAATCCGTGACCATGGCCACTAGTATACAGAGGCCACAAAAATAAATGAAATTTAGGGTATATATAAATATATATATGCGTATGATGAATTCACATCACTAAAGCTATTTTTGTAAACGTCCACAACCAAATGTATCGCAACCAACCTTATCACATATCATATAGCTCCGCCATTAACACAAGCCCGGATGATCTCCGTTTTTACCCATGGGTCACGGTATATGAATGATTATAATTATTATTCATTCATAAAATACTCAAGAAGGTTCATTTATTATTGATTATAATTAATAATAGCTGAATCTTCTTAGAGTAGCACTATTTGTTTTTGAAAAATTAATTGTTATAAATAGTCAATTATATATCTTTTTGAAAGTAAACACAGCAAAATACCAAGTGAAATAATCGCCAATATTACCATATTAAAAAGAAACGTTTTTGCAGTAGATTTATAATCATATTCAATATATAATTTTTTTCAGAATCGTTATTCCAAATATCAAAGATATTTCCCTAAAATATTCATCCCTTTATCTACACGCTGATTAGTCATTAAAATTCGTTTCGGAGAAATTAAAAAAAAAAAAAAAACCTTCCATTTACTTAAAAAAAGATGTTCATCCACGTATCTTGACGTGAAACCAGAGCTGAAAATTTCCATTAAATCCGCACGATTCAGCAGAATTGCGTACGTTTTACGTCATTTTTAAAAACCATCGGTTCTTCTGGGGAAAAACGAGAGGGAATTTTTGTTTCGAAATTCTAAACACACGAGCGATGAAAAATGCATTAAATAAAATTAGCATTTTCTTTGTCGCTTCCCTTGCTATCATAATTTCCTTTTAGCGTGATAGGTTAATAGCTGTAAACACGTACACAAATGGAAATACCGCTCCGCCAATCGTTGAGTCTTTTCTTTTCAAAAATTCTCTTGGGAGCGTCAGTGGCATGAGTCATCCGACTTGAAGTTGGTTAGAATTATATATAAACACTATTTTAATGATGTAATTGAAATATTAACGAGATGAATTTCATAATCTTGAGTTTCTTTTCTAGTGATAAAAAGACAATACTTAGCCTTCCAAACCTCCACACCCCACCATTAGAGGAGTAGAATTTATGATTTTTTTTCTCAACGTCGCACTTTGAAGCTTCACATGGGCTATCGGCGAATTGCCCAAGGGGATCAAATTCACCCAGAAGGTCCGTTGCCTCCCCCCCGGGGGGGGTGAATGACCGTTTTTTTTATGTCACACAATAAAACAACACAAAGACTACTGGTGATGAACCTCGTAATTTTGAACGTCGGTCAAGTGACGAAAGCAACATCTGAGTTGCTACCCTTTATTCCAAGCTTCCACCCCAAGCTAATGTGATGACTTTGGAGCTCCACAGATTCAACGTGAATTTGTCCCTTTACATGGTTAGAACTCATGACTATCCTCTCCCAAGGAGAAACAGTTACTCCCGTACTAAGCCTTTATTGTACAAAGATAATTTTCTAATTCATTTTTTTACAGGAGGAGACATACAAAGGCAGGTTAACAAAACGAAAGTCAAGCTTAAACATACAGTTTTAAACTATAGGTAAGTATTAAGAAAACATGTTAAGATTGAAATTACAGTTCCAAAATGCACTGGCCCCCATGAAATAAATGCAAAATCCAAAACTGGTTATTAGTAGAGGGTGAATGAATGAATATTAACGTCGCACTATTCAGCTACACCAGGGCATTTGGCGAAGGATCTCGTAATTTTAAACCTTAATCAAGAATCAAAAATGGCCCCTAAACTGGCACCTCTCTCCTAACTTTGTGACGGATCTACACGCGTCCTTCCACTAATTCTCTTGGGAATTCTTTTGGGCCAGCAATTTTAACCAATCTTCTCCAAAAAGAAAACGTGATATGCAAATTAAGTTTAATATATATATTCCTTCTTCGCGAGTTTGAGAGTTAAGGAATTGTGAGTAGATTATAAGTGAAGTGAAGTGAATTGGCAGTGAAGTGTATACGTAAACAAAAAGTAAGAAAGCCAGAGGTTTAAATTACAAGAAAGTGATAAGATTAGCTAACCAGAAGTGTTAAATTCAACTTGAATTAAATAGAAGACTGCAGGAGTTCAGGTACTGTGACCTTAAATTAAGTTGATGTCTGGAGTGTTAAACTAATAGTGCGGTCATCAAATACGTGAGCTTTGTGTAAAGTAATATTAAAGGAAGAGCCGCAGTATTGCACATATTCTCCCCAAAAGAGAATCTCGTCTCTCTTTCTTACTCTACTACTGAAATGAATTATCTTATTTAAAGTTACATGTGTGTTTGAGTTGTTTAGAGTGATAAATAAAATAATTGGAATTCATCATGTCGTATGATCCGTTAGTTCCTTCCACACATTTAGCTGGGCCACGTGGTAGAAGGGATATAAACGCGTTTCAACTTCCACACCACACCAACAGAAGCCTTGACAGATTTAGCGTACATCGATCCACCCCTGCATGGTGAGCATTCAGCGGCACGAGGTTCGAACTCATGACACTCCGGCCATGAGTCCTTGACCTGATCACTAAGCTACCATGGTCACTATTGCTGAAGGACGTCGTAACTTTGTATCACGGCAAGCGACGAGGACAACAACTGGGATTTCATCCCTTTTTCAAAACTTTGTGCCTCAACAGATTTGACTTGTATCACCCCCTGTGCACGGCGGATCTTCTGGGGTACTAGGTCTCAAATTCATGATTTTGCACGTTGTAGTAATTATTAAGAAGAGTAGGAGGAATAACAGCCCCTTGTTAATAAAAAGGGAGAAATAATTATAAGAACAACTAATTGGCAATATTATTTATGAATTAATTATTTAGTTCTCGGATTCCTGTTCCTAATTAATTTACGTTCTTGTTAATTCTTATTTAAAAAAAATTGAAATGTAAATTTGATATCCAAAGAAATAATCGAAACAGCATGTATTATGCTTATAAAGAATGATATATCTAAAAAGAGTGAGGATATACGTTTTTAATTGTACTTCATTAGGCAATTTTTTTGTTACTAAAATATTCTCCATTTTTATTTTATCTCTATATTTCTAAATTCATTATCAGTAATTATTATTTAATGCATTTCTTATATAATTAAAAATTAAATGAATTTTTTTACAGAATTTATTTTGTGTTTCTTTTTATTTATCATTTCAAATTCATAAAAAGAATCGATAGATTTGAGTTGTATTACAAAAAACTTTTAGAAATTACTTCTTCACTATACAAATTCTTTTACAGTCTCAGAAGTTAATGGTTTTAGATTGATCTTTGTTTCTATTTTCGGTAATTTGATTAATTTGAATAATTTACAGCAAGTATTAATAAATTTTGTTTTCCTCATATTTCATTAACGTACTCTTACTGAAAATTCTTCAATAAAATAAACGAATCATAATTTTTAATATATTATTTATGATTATCAGGTATACAATCCTCTAAACAGCATGAAAATAAAATGAAAATACTAAAGAATAATTTAAAGTAGAAAATGTTATAAAATGATGTAAGTTGGTTGCTTGGAGTTTTTGACCCTGAGTTCTCAAGCGACATATTGTGGAACACATAGTTTAAAAAATATATTTTGCAGTTAAAAATTTGTACAATATAAAGCAATATTTTTCTAGAGCAATACATATAAAATAATTTAGTTCAGAATTAAATACATGGAGGATGGGACGGATCTATACGCGCCCTTCCACTAACCCTCCAGGGAAATCTTTTGGGCTAGCATTTTCAATCAATCTTCTCCGAAAGGCAGAAAACGTGATATGCAAACGAAGTTTAATATATATATTCTTTATTCGCAAGTTGGAGTGAATTTTGAATAGAATAGAAGTGAAGAACATTGGCAGTGCAACGTATACGTAAACAAAGTAAGAAGCCAGAAATTTGGATATTAAAAAGTGATTAGATTAGCTAGCGGGAAGTGTTAAAGTCAGCTTAAAGGAAATTGAAGACTGCAAGAGTTCAGGTACTGTGATCTTAAATCAAGTCGATGCTCAGAAAGTTAAATTAATTGTGGGGTCATTATAAATACGTAAACTCTGTATAAAGTTATATTAAGGGTACAGCTGCATGATTAAATATATTCTCCCCAACGCAATCTCGTGTCTCTCCCGTTCTATTACTGACTCGAATTATCTTGTTTAAAGTGTTGTTTATGTCTGAGTTGATTATAGTGATAAATAAAATAATTTGAATTCATCATGTCGTAAGGTCATTCAGTTCTTTCCACACCTTTAGCCACGTCACAGGGTAGAAGGGATGTAAATTCATTATAAGGGAAAAAATGTCGAATGAAAAAATGAAGAAATTAAACATTTACGGCTGGGGATATCCCCTAATCAAGGGTATCAGTATTACAGAGGGATTTAAAATTTTCGAAGTATATAAAAAGAGGACTTGTTTATCAAGGTCATGTTGAGAGTTTATAGAAGTACTTTTGACAACTTGAATCTCACTCAAATGACAAGGTGACATCTTAGTTTGGCAACCCCTCTCTCTAAACTTTCACATCACGACAAATGAATATTTTGAACAGTGACAACCCTTCTACACAGCGGATCTTTAGTGGGTCCAGACTCAAATCCTTGATTCAGCGAGAGAGTGATAGTTGTATTAACGTTGCAATGTACAGCAACAGCATTGCTATTGGTGATGAAATTCGTAATTTTGAGCCTCAGACAAGGGACGAGAATGGCATCTGAGATAGCACCTCCCTATCCTAACTACCACACCAATGGGGGGACATTTAATTTCGTTTGATTTAATGTGCATTGGCCTTCAGTGGCTCCAGGACTCGAACCCGAGACAATCTGGCCACCAGTTCGTTACTATAACCATTTGGCTACCACGGCCACCCCAAGATTTGGCAGAAATAATATTAATCAAGAGATCACAATCATGATCCAACGACTACCGAGTCACAATATGAAAAAGGTAGTTACTTTTCTATTTAATATATTTTTTATCTTAAATTCTTTTTAAAAATCTTTTTTTTGGAAGCTTTTTTATGCTATTGTCCTTCTACAGTAAAAATACTTTACTCACGTACTAAGTTAAATTGAAAAGGAAAAAAAAAATAGTAATTAATTTTAGTGTTATTTGTTGTTTATAGTTTTTTTTTTAAAATTCAACAAATTAACACTATAAAATTAGCACAATTATCAAAAGATATTTCTAAGAATATTTTTCTAAACTAAAGCAATCGGGAAATAATATGTTAAAAAAGTTTAAGAGAGATCTAATTGATAGTATTATTTATTATTCTCATAAGAGATACAAGAAAGAGAGATGAAGTTTTTCTTTTCTTCTAAAAAAGTTTTCATGAAGCACTATACTTTGAATATACTTCAAGTGCTATTTATGTTAAATGTAACAATGCATCGTTTCTAATAATTTTGAATGAACTGTGCCCTTTTCACAGCCCAACGCAGCAACTTCAAATGTCATTAAATACAAAAAAAATTTCGAACGAAAGGATTAAATTATGTACGAATGTATTTTAAAATGAACAGAATAAATCTCTTTTTTAAATGGAAACTATATTTAAACCAAAACATACCTTACTCGGGTACACAAAATACTACAGTAAATGTTATTTCCTCGTAGGTGTAAGTGTGTAGGTGTATCAATTCTCCTTCTTTCTTAACAATTTACTTAAAAACATTTTATTTTGATTAGGAAAAAACCAGATAGCTAACTTCAACTGTAGTATTGAATGAAATTTCTTAAAAAGGGAGGGAAAAGTATTAAGAAGCAAAAATTTATATATATGTTTCATAAAATAAAAAATACTTTATAAATGTATTATATACAAATCCCAATTTTACTTTCCTGTTCGTTAAAGTTTTTGAAATCTCGTTATAAATATGTCAAAAAGGCTAATAAGTGTTAGATGGCAATAGAAACCCATAGAAAAACTAAAAAGCATTGATAACTAAATTTTCATTTATTAGAAATGACTAAAAATGTCAAAAGATCGATTTAAGATGATTGACTACCCTCAGAACCGTGATTTTGAAGAGTAAATATTAATATTCTTTCTTTATATTTATTTTCAGTTGAATTAGAATACAAATAGGAAATTATTTTAAGAATATCATTACAAGAAAATTACTTAAATGTAATTTCTTTTTTGGCAAAAAGAAAAAGAATGCATACTTTTAAATCATTTTCCTTTTAAGAAAAATGCTTCTATAAACAATATTTTGCTAATTATAGCTAGGACTTATATACCTGAGTTGAATTAATATTTTTGCAATAAATATATAATTTAGAAGTGTATTTATTCATACTTTAATACATCAAAACAGAGAAATTTTAACAAAAAAAAAATCTGTTATTATTTTAATTAATCGTAACTATGAGAAAAAGGTAAATTTTTCAAAAACTCTATTTTAGCTCTTTTATATATAGGTAAAATCCCGGTATATGCAGAATCCTTAGCTATATATAAACAAAATACTAGTATTGTAGATGCAATTTTCATAAAAAAAATGATACTGTCATTTCAAATATGAAAAGGCCATTAAAAAAAAGCATGTTATTCTTTCTTCATTTTTTTACCAAAAAAAAAAATTGTACTTAAATAAATTTTTCTTGTAACAATATTCTTAAAGCAGTTTTTTATATGTGAATTCTAATTCAACTGACACTAAATATCAAAAAAGTATTCTTTTATACTCTTTTCCAAAATAAAGATTCTGAACGTAATCACTCTAAAATTCTACTATTAAATTAAATACAATTTAACGATATTCAAAAGTTAATTGATCCAATAATTTTAGGCTTTACGAATGTTTATTTCCAATTAAAGTATGAATTCATGGAATATTTTAAATTTCTACTGAAGACTAAAGCATTTTCAGAGTGAATGATAGAATAACAGAAATGAATCGCAACACAATTATTCAATCGTGGAATAAAATACCGAAAAGAAATTCTAGTTTATTTAGCATTTACTCCGCTTTAATACTCAGAATAATCGTACTAATGGAGCACACAAGAAAAGGTTGTTTATCTTGTAGCTGTCTACTTATAATACATGCAATGTTTATTTTATGTTGCGTTAGATAGTTATTTGTATATTGTTGCAAAATGTTTTACCTATAATAGAAATATATTTTCTAAGAAATAAATAATGTACGCGGGAATGTTCTACATTTCCTAAGAAATTTATTTACTTTGTGCTTGAAGATTCTGGGTTCAATATGAATATGCAACCAAGTAAAAATTATCCATTTAATCATTGTCTGTTTTTATCCAGTTTCCATCATTAATATTCATTCTTGATTTCAAAATTAATATTCAGCATTAAGTTAATAATTAAAATAAAATCATTAGTTTTATGAATAATGTTTAACTTTAATCCCATCATTAATTTAAATTCATACTTATAAGAGTTGTTTCATTATTAATGCTTATGAAAAATGGTTGAATTGAAATATGAATCTTTTAAATAGAGGATTTAATTTTTATGATTAGCTGCGCTATTTGATGAGAACAAATTATTGGTAGATTTTTCTTCTAGTGTTAAACTGATTACAAAGAATATAAAAGAAAGTTTAAATTCAATTATGTCTCATAATATCTTCATATCTTTAAAAGTGCGTTCAGCAATTTCGTGTATTAATGTAATAATTACAAGAAAGCAGAACTTAGAGTTAGTTTATTAAATCTATTAAATACTTTAAGAATGCATTAGTAGATAATTAGGCACGAAATTAAAAAGGGGAAGAATTATTTTCTAACTTCATATAAAAGTGAAAACTCTTGTCTGCAAAGCAATAGTGAAAGAACGTATAGGATTTGTCATAATGTTAAAATTTTGGTTACAGTTCATATTAACTTTCCCGTTTATAATTTACATTGATATTCTCTCAGTAAATTTCTGTAATGTTAAAATTAATGTTGCAGACCTTCTAATGTCCCTTCTAATATTGACAAAAGATTTCAAACTAAAAAAAATGGTTAATATTGTATAACAATAAATATTAACTGTTTTACTTATAGAAGCAAACCGGATAAAAAGTTAAACTAAACATCAAAAGCTATTCTTTTGAATTTTGTTGAAAGTGTAGAATTGAAAGAAGTTAAGTTTTCAATAATTTCTTGCCTGATAGAGTGCAAATTGAATTCCAATCAAAATGAAAAATTACTATGGCTTGATGCTAATTAAAATACTAAAAAAGAATAAAACTTTGTTTCAGTAATTATTAATAAATACATTAAGTTTCCGTTCAAATTTTTTCTAGAGAACCGAGAAATGGTTTTATGCAATAAGCATGATCAAAAGGGCACATTAAAGTATCTCTAAAATAGATACAGATTTTGTAATGGAAATATTCTTTTTGTAAATATAAATTCATTCTTATACAATTTAAATTTGTGTTTATAAATATGAAGTGGTTTTCTTCGCGCGCGTGAGAGAGTTTGTTACTTCTATTAAAAATATATATAAATTTCTGAAATACATACTGATGCGGGAAAAAAAGAAAAAATTGTTCTGATATTTATTCAATGCAGTAAATGAGGGTTTTGGTTTTAATAAGTCCCCAAAATACATTTCCACACCATTTTGTATTTGAGTGAATATGATTAATTTATGTTAAACTTTTCTTTCCAAAGAGGTTTTAACAAGTTAAATTTATTTTAAAAGAACAAATTTGCAATGTAAATTTTATATCGCATTTTAAAAGGTTTCAGAGCACAGATGTTTGTACATGCAAATAATAACTAAATAAAAAACAGTTCTCTTTTATGAAATGAAAGAAGATTAAGAGAAGAAAGGGTCAGATTCCTAATATATACATGACAGAAAATATCCTTTGATGAAAGAGGAAGATAAAGAGAGAGAAAGGGAGTAGAAGATTCTCTATATCAGCGCTTCTCAAACTTGCGATAAGCGTGACCCAATTTTCAATCATAATTTTCATCACTCCCCCATTCAATAACAAAGTATTAATGCAGTAATAATTTATAATACTTTGGCGCTAAAGCTACAGTACGACCTTAATTATAAACCATACAAAAATCAAGATTAGTGTTAAATTTTGTTTATGATAAGCTCATAGAAAAATCACTAGTAATTATTAAACTTGTTATTATATAGTATTTATACTTAGTATCAAACATATTGTGCCCTTACTGATGCAATTATAAGTACAGTATATCATATAATATATCAGAATAAATGTGTATTTTATTTTTTATTATGCAGAATATTTTTTTTTTTGCTTCCTTTTAGTGAATTGATAATTTTTTAAACAATATTTTGTTTTCGACCTTTCGACATACTCGAATCCCCCTTGTAGGGTTATCATGCCCCCAGAAGGGGGGAGGGGTGCATCCCACAGTTTGAGAAACACTTCTCTATATGCAATAGAAATTATTCTCTAGTGAGAGAGATTGAAAGTTATATATATAGAGAGAAAAGGGACTCCCTATATACGAGAGAAAATATTCTGATAAGAGAGATATAAATAGTAAAAGATTCTCTCAATATATGCTAAAAATATTCTCTGATGAAGAGAATATTAACATTTATACAAAGGTAAAGAGAAAGAGATTCTCTGTATATATGAGATAGAAAATATTCTCTGATGAGAGATTGAGAAAAAGAGAGAGAGGTGGAGTGAGAAATTCTCTATGTACGACAGAAAATTTCTACTCAGAGAAGATTGGAAAATATATAAAGGGGGATATTCCCTAAGTATAAATGATAGAAAATATTCTTTGATGAGATAGACTGAAAAATAAAGTGAGGAAGTATAGAAGATGGGACCATAAATAACAGAAAATATTCTTTAAGGAGAGGAGATTCAGATACATATAGAGAGAAAAGAAATTCTTTATATATGAATGATAGAAAATATTTTGATGAGTGAGTGTTTATTAACGTCAAAGTTACTCTAGGGCTATTGACGATGGACCTGATCATTTTGAACTGCAATAGACGAGGACGACACATGAGATGGCCCTCCACTCTCCCTATTTACGCACTACAACGTTAGAACTTTGAGCCTCGAAAGATTTAATGAACATCAGCCAATCTATACAGCGGGTCTTAGTGGGATCCGGACTCGAACCTGTGACTAAAAAATGCCAGAGACGAGTTTCTAACTACGACCCCTCGACTATATCTTAGCCTTTCTCCTAGGATAGAAGATTAAGAGAGAAAGATGGAGAAATTATCTTTAGACATATATAATGGAAAATATTCGTAAAATTAAACTAAAATTGATTAGTTGCAAGACTTAAAGAGGCAAATTAAAATCGGTATTATAATACGTAACAGAAATAGTGTTATAATTAGCTATACAGATAGTATGTTGTTAAGACAAAGTCTAATTTATGTTTAAAGGAAACCTATAGAAATAAATACACTTACTTTAACCTTAATTCGTATTAATCCATAATACAACATAAAGATAAAAACTTGAAGACCACTCAGGAAAAAACGCTTCTGTTTTTATCTACTTCAATTAAATTCCAAATTTCGCCTTAATAGCGCAATTTTTTATAGTTTTTACCCGGATAAAATTGTTATAAATAAGTCTATTTTCTTTCTGGCGACGTTAAAATATTTAAGATGAGAGAAAAGCACCAGAAGCACGCGAACAAGTCGTTAGGGGGAAGAAGCAACAGAATTCACGTGATAACAAACTCCACATCAGGTAAGGAATCATTTTTTTTCCTTCTACGTATTGATAAATGCTACACTTTTAGGGTAGTAAGCAAACTCGAACGCATTTTTACGTCGAGAAGGTTTCTCTAGTAAATGATCAAAGTTTAATCTATTAGCTCGTTAGGAAAGGGAATGTATCGGGTAAAGATACAAACCTTCTCTGATTTAACTGAGTAGTTAAGCAAAAAGAAATGTCTTCAGGAGACGTAAGTTTTAGCTTAACTATTAGAATGAATTATGGAAATACGTTCTCATGTGGTTTGAGGTATGTTTGTGGGCGTAGACAGATGGAGTTCCCAAGTCCATAATTTGATGCATTGGATACAGTTTTGTACAAATGAATTTTGAATTACAGAAAGTAAATGATATATGTTTTTATAATGAGAAATGGAAAATGTATGGAATATTTTTACCATAATTGCTTTAAATTCAGTGGTTCATCTATTAAACTTAATAGATATAGGTAAGATATGCAGGAGCGTGATTTTTATTAGTAATAAGATTGAAAGGTATTATTTTGTTGTGATTAATGACCATTTATATATGAAGGAAATACGACATACATCATCAACAAACATTTAAGAAAATTTTATTTTTTTAATAACAATTAAAATTATCGAAAGAAACTTCTTATGTTCAGATATCCCCCTTTTGTGTTCAATGCATGGAAAGTAGCAATTCTAGATATTTTATTTCACCAAGACTCAAAATTACGAGGTCCATCACAAAGAGACCTCATGCAGCTTCAAAGTGTGACTGTAATACAAAAAATTAACCAATTCTGGACATTAAATGCCTCTAATCTAACGTGTTTTTTATTTGAATCTTTATGATTTCAAAGGGAATGTGTTCCAATCATTTTTAATAAAATCAACTTTCTTCTCTTCTTCTATTGACGCAACAGCCCTGGGGAACCATGGCCTTTTGAAGAACCTTTTTCCATTTCGATCTGCGCTTAGCAACTGCTTTCTAATTAGTCATTCCTAAGTCGTTTCCAAGAGATCGTACCGATTTATTGTTCCTTAAAGTTCGAAACTGGGAGAATTTTACAGGGTGGATTGGTCAGCCCTCCACCCAATTCCGAACCTAGAGGACCAGGATGTATATCTTCTTCTGGTGTCAACCCCCCGACCTGTCCTACTTGAGTGACCCTATCAGTAGCTAAGCTAATTCCGAAATAGCTCTCGGGATCGACAGCACACGCAAGCCTCAACGCCCCCCATCAGGTGGGAACCTCAAAAATAAACTTTACACAATATATATTTGTTTCATTTCAGTAAGAGGTTTATTAACGCCCCAAAATTGGAAAATCCCCTCTTCGAACTTCTACATTACGTAATTCGGAGGATTTTGAGCCCCGATAGATTTAAAGGGCACCAGCTTCTCTACACTGTGGGTCTTCTGTAGCAATAGGGCTCGAACTCATGACACTCTGACCACGAGTTCATGACCATTACCATTAGGACCTGGTCCTCGATCACTTTACTTGACGAAGTCCGATCCTCGTTTAGCTTCAGAGAGGGGAAATAATAATCAATTCTGGGCATAAAATACCGCAAATCTAACGTATTTTGAGTTTTCACTCTGTGATTCAGATGCAATTGCACATTAATCATTTTTAATTAAATGAGCTTTACACAGTATATTTGTTTTATTTCAACTGAGAAAGAGAATGGTTATTACTTGAAATAGGGAGGGGGCACTTACCGTAAAATTCGCACTTATATTTTCAAGCAACCTTTTTTCCTTTTTAGGTATATTTTCCGTATAACACGCACTCCCCTTTTTAAAAAAGAACTTGAAATGTTCGTGTGCAATCTCTTGCGTCTTGAAGTCATTTATTCGAGGTATTATCCCAGGATTTTGAAAGAAAAAACAATATACTTCTAGAACTACAATATTTTAAGTTCATTAGGTACATGATTTTTTAATAATAAACTGTATTCAAATCTAATCAGAAGTATAATATTTTTATACTCATCTCTTATTTTTGAAGTTATCATGTTTATACCCGGGGTATAACTCACAACCGCAAATTTTGATCGTTTTTTGTGTTAAAAGAGCATGTTACACGCCGAATTTTGCGGTAATTTTAATTCTTTTGAAAACAAAAGAGTTATAAATATTAGAACCACAGGTAAACAATATTTGAACTCTTAAAGAAACTTTTGTGTGAGATGGATACATAAAATTAATCTTTTTACGTGTTTCTTCTTTATGGTATAAAGTAATATAAAGCTAATTATATATTTTAAGTAATTGATACACACTTATTTAAAACGATTCTATAAAAAGATCACTTTTCCTTTTTTCTTGAATGTTAAAGGTTTTTAAAAAGAAAATAGGTATTTACACCCAATGTAGAAACTATATGATATAATTTATTTTTATAGCAGAGATGTTCTTGGTAAATATTAAATCCTATTTTTATCACCGTAAAACAAGCACCTATACTTTTAATGCCTTTTTAATTTTTAGGCATATTCATAGCATAACGCGCGCTCCCCCTTTTTTTTACGAAGAAAACCTAAAATGTACATATGCAGTGCTTTTATGTTTTGGGTTCATTTATTCGAGGTATAATCCCAGAATTTTGAAAAAAATAGTTAAATCCTAGAACTACAATCCTTTAAGTTTTATAGAATCGTTATACCTGGCATATAAAGGGTTCCCGTAAATTTCGACCTTATTTTTTGAGTTAAAAATGCGCGTTATAGGCCAGAATTTTACGGTAATTGTTTTTGCATTTACATGCAGCATTGAGTTTTCTTTTTTTTCTTTTCTTTGTAAAAGAAAATATTTCGGGTTACTAAATTTAATTGGACACCCCTCTAAAAAATAACTTATTTATTTCATTGTATATTTGCATATTTATATTTTATATAAAACCAAGAAACCATAAATGCTTTATAAAAAACATCTTTTATTTCAAACTACAATTTCTATTTTTAGGCAATTTTTCCGTTTAACACGCATTCTTTACGAAGAAACCCGAAATGTATACGTGTGATGTATCTTGTATTTTTTGAAGTGATTCATTCTAAGAAAATTTTCTTTGTTTTCAGAAAAATATTATACTTTATTGACAAGCCTTAAGGGAAGCAATATGAGTACGGGGAAGGTTCGGAAGTAAATTCTACGAACATGGTGGGTTATATTCAATGTAGATGTTCACAAGAAAATTATTTTAGATTTTCGAGGAAAGGGTTACACAATTTGGGGGGGGGGGCAAAAGCTTCTCCGATCCAAAGGAATTCACAGAATTAGGAATGCAATATTATTTTCTTTTTCCAATCATCTGAATCCCTGATTTAAAGGTAAACATCGAAAGTTCTATTAAATTGCGTTTGCTTTAGTTGAAAAACAGTTGGTTTAGTAATCTTTTTAGTAGAAAATATGCGTTCTGCCAAACGAAACAAACAGTGATGATTTCAAATGAAATTCAGTTTGTAAAAGAAAAGGGAAATCGTGCAACTGTAAGATGTTTTTGGTGTTGGTGAAACTCTATAAGTTAACCGAAGAAAAATTAAATCAAAATAATAAATAGGCTATTGGATAAATGTTCTTTGCTTAAAGAAATAGTAAAACCTGGCTGAAAGCGTCACGAACTGAATCTTAAAAATTGTTAAAAGTTATTTATTGGAACAAAGTACGTTTATTTGCCTTAAAGTAGATAAAAGAAAACAAACGTTTTTCTTAATTTTAAAGCATCTTTGAATTGGTGCAATTGATTTACGGAACAGAATAGTTTAGCTCTCTTCCCCAAAAAACAATAATTAATAAGGGATATGTTATTTCTCAAAAAAAAAACAGTATTTAGATACACATATAGAAATCTCTCTCTCTCATACTTTAAAATCTATAGTATCATTTATCAATATATAATGCGCATCTGTAAATTTCTATCTTATTTTTTATATTAAAAGTACAGTATATACGCACCGCGATAAACGGTAAAGAAAATTAATAATTGAAAAATACGTTTTTTTCTTCTGTATAACTTCAATGATTTAAAATACCATATCTGCACGAACAACTAACGAACAAGATGACATTTTATTATTCTTGGTTAAAAAACATGACAATTTTTACGTTAACAATAGAAAATTATATATCAATAAATCACGGATAACGGGAAAAATAAAAAAATGCCTGAATAAATTATATAACGTTGAAAAGATTTCTTAAATACGTTATTGAAATTAATCCCTTACCTGAATGTTTGAACGCTTTTAATACATTTTATTTCATTATTTTATTACCAATAGGAGTTGGTTCATTTCAATAACAATCGATTTCAATAGGTGCCTTGAATGCACAAACCCCCGAAAAACACACAAGAAACTTAATAGAAAGTTTAAAATAAAGAAAATTCAACCAATAATTTTATATGAATTACTTATTCATTCATTTGTACATTAAAACAGTTAAACAATGAATGAATAAATTTCCGAAATTTATTCATTCAATACAAATTAGTAAACTTCCATGATGAAAATCGTCAGCGGCCCTGTCGAATGATTATGCGGCTTGTAAAAGATCCTTGAGTGTCTGTTTGGTTTGGGTGTTTTTGGCAAAATTAAATTCCTAAATACGGTTTCGCATCATAAAAGCTCAGATGTACCTGCGGTGATTGATATCCACCTATATAGTGTGGCACTAAAAAGAGATACCAGCTTCCAGGGATTGTTCTAGGTCTGCAATTGTAAAACACCAATCCGCAACCCCATTAGTAATAAAAAATATAAACGAAGCCTTGCTATTCTACGCCAGTATACGAGTAACGCTTCAATAATCTAGAATATATTAGTTAATAAAATTATTTTAAGTATCGGTTCATTTCCAAGGAAGGGGATCTTGTAAACATTTCCAATACTTTAACCCTACTTAAAAATAATTAGTTTTAATGTAAAATAAATACACGCATACTTTGGTTTAATTGATTAATTCTTATTTGCTTCACACTCATAAATCCACAGGAAGGCAATTGGCAACAGAACTCGGAGTTTTGGAACTAAGCCAAGTGACGAGAGAACAACACTCTCTTCTAACTTTCACACCACGTCAACGTGAGAACTTCGTGCTCCTTTAGATGGCCGCGGTAGCCAAGTGGTCTAGGCATAGGATCGTGGCTAGCATGTCATGAGTTCGATCCCAGTACCACTGAAGACCACCGTGTAGGGGAGTGATGCACGTAAAATCTGTCGAGAGCTCAAACGTCCTCCCGTTGGTGTGGTGTGGCAGTTAGGAGAGGGGGTACCAGCTTAGGTGTCGTCCACGTCACTTGACCATGGTTCAAAATTACGCGGACCGTCGCCAAAAGCCCTCGTGTAGCTAACCAGAGGGACGTTAATATTCACTCACTCACTCACTCGTGCTCCTTTAGAGTTGACTCGTATTAACTCCTCTACATGAGTCTTTTATGTAATCAGGATTTAGTGTGGGTGAGTGTTTAATTAGCATCGCATTATACATCAACATAAAGGCTTTTGGTGACGTAGTTTTGAAACACGGTCGAGTGACGAGAGCGACATCTCAGCTTGTCCCTCCTCTTCTATCTTCCACACACGCCAACGGGAGGACTTTGAGTTTCAATAGATTTAACGTGCATCCGTCTCTCTATAAGGCGGGTCTTCAGTGGTAAGAGACTCGAACTCGTGACACACCAGCCTAGAGTCCCTGACTATGACCATGACCAGTAGCCATAGAATTTGAACAGGACTAAAACATTTCTTGCCACGAGGATGTAGAAAACAACTACTTTGTTAACTTTTATAAATGGACTGATCTAGCCAGCTATAGAAAAATTAGTTATAATTTACTGACATTTTCATTTGTTTATTAACAAAATTTTTGGTTCATAAAATTGCAATATTTAACTACATATAGTTTTTAATAAAGATTTGTGACATATAGGTAAAAAAAAAAAGAGACGTGGTTAGGAATTGCATTACGTCATCAAACCATGCGAAAGAAAATTCACATGAACTTTATGACTGCACCAGAGAGGATGAGGAGTCCATCTCAGAGGAACGCAGGACAATTTTGACAGGAAGTTTCTAGGTTAAAAAAGGATGAACCAAGTATATATAATATTACAAAACCTTCCTTTTTTTACAATGTTGAAAAAAAAAACACAACAAAGATAAATATGCGTCTAGACCCGAGTTTTATTTAGAAATTCACGTGAGACTTTCAGTTTTATGAAAATTCATGACGACGTAAGCATAAAAAAAATTATCGCCCAAAACATGTTTACTTAATAAATTTTTTTAAAATCTCTTTTAAAACATTTTTGCCTCAGTTTGCGATACAATCTGATATTAAGCAAGAGAGTGAGAGAGAGAAAAAAAGATACATAAAACCGCGTATTCTAAGCTAAAAAACAAAGTTATCTTTCCACCATTTAATAAACCCGAAGAGACTTCCCTTTTTTTAATTTTTTTTCCTCGGGAAAATTTTTCCCCAATAAGAGGTTTTTCGTCGTCCGGCCGCAATTTGATCCACACCACTAACGCGCAGAGTCCTCAACGCACACGCACACCATTTCGGGGCTGAAATTCCCTTCGGGCCCTAACAGAGCTTTTAAACAACGCACGAGCACTTGACTCTTCCACGGAAAAAGAAAAGGAAAAAAAGATCGAAAGAATTGATCAAAAAATGAAAAATGCTTCATGCGTGCATTTTGGCCCTCTGATTCTCCCCTCTCCCCCTAGATTCTTTCTATATTTCAGAAAAGGAGGGACTCTTTTAAAAGAGAGGACAGAAAGGGGAAAGGGAGGACAAAGATTTTTGGAGGAAAAAAAAGTTCTCTTTTCACAAAACTCGGGGGGCCCTCCCGTGAAAGGTTATTAAAGAATCGTTCAACGCGTTCGCTAATTGAAGAGAAGTGAAAAACGGAGCGGGATTTTTCCAGGGAGTTTTGCGGTGGATGGAAACGAGATGATGGCAAGTTATTTTGCTGTTGTATCAACTCTTTCCCTGCCTTTGTGATCGTCAGGTGCTACAGACATGCATGATGGGTAGTCAGGCAAAGAGAGGAGGGGGAAAGAAAAGGGGAGGGGGTGAGCGACGATCGATTAAAAGTGATATTTTAATTTCTGCATATTAGCTTCACGTCAGGAGTTGGGGAGCAGTGATTTCGTATCAGAGTCTATTCTGGTGGCAACGATTTGGGGAATGGCTGGTTGATTCTTTTGTTTGCTTCGGTTTCTCTTAACTTCATAATCATATAAAAGGGTTGAGATGCAATTTTTAATGGATGGTCTAAATATTAATGAAGGAAGGGGAAAAAATCAAATTAGTATTTATTCAAATAATATGAAAAGTAAATATTTATAAATTGACAAATCTTACTTTGGTAAAAAGAGAAGTCATTTCGAGACAGAGTGGTAAATATTTGATTAGTAAATTGAAAACTTTCTTAGAAATGGAATAATTATTTTCTGCATTTGAAATATGAGTTCCTTTTCTTTAAAAGTATTTTGATTGACGTTACCGGTTGAATATAAATAGATGGACTTGTTGAAAAAAGAACGTTTAATGTGTAGGGTACGTCAGAAATATTGGAAAAATATTCGAAACAAACACGTGATAAAACACCCTCAACACAAATGTTATATAAAGACAAATATTTTTCTCTTAAAAAATTTATGTCTTATGTTAATGGACATTACGTTCAAATTCGTTATTACTAATCGACAATGAATTATTAACATTTCCGAAGCTATATTTTTGCCATTTTTCTACTCAACCAGAGGGAGCCACGCAAAACATTTTTTTACTCATTGCAAATCCTGAAATTCAATGCAAATTTATAGTTATGTTTGGTCACAATCTTTTTCAATTTTCTTAAATATTGATGAAAAACTATGCGCACAAACACTATTTCATCACTTCGTAGTTTTAAATCAAAGTCAAGTGACGAGACACTCCACTCTCCAAACTTTCACGCCCTGCCCACATGAGGACTTTGTGTACCTCGACATTATCACTGTACGCAGGGCTCTTCAGGAGCATCAGGACTCGACCTTACAACTCAGAAAACGCCGACCACGTTATCAGAGTTTGCAACTAACAATATCAACCATCGCAGTCACACGAGAAATAAGCAATCGCTGCCATGGATTTAGTTCTGAGTGCTGAAGCTATTTTCTTAATTTTATTTTAAACCCAACAACTCTTTTGTCTCTTAACCTATTAAGCAACATGGGCATATTTTGAACTACTTTGATAAAGGTAGAGGTAGAAAAAGAGAGATGGAAAGATAGAGAGAGATGGAAAGATAGAGAGAGATGGAAAGATAGAGAGAGATGGAAAGATAGAGAGAGATGGAAAGATAGAGAGAGATGGAAAGATAGAGAGAGATGGAAAGATAGAGAGAGATGGAAAGATAGAGAGAGATGGAAAGATAGAGAGAGATGGAAAGATAGAGAGAGATGGAAAGATAGAGAGAGATGGAAAGATAGAGAGAGATGGAAAGATAGAGAGAGATGGAAAGATAGAGAGAGATGGAAAGATAGAGAGAGATGGAAAGATAGAGAGAGATGGAAAGATAGAGAGAGATGGAAAGATAGAGAGAGATGGAAAGATAGAGAGAGATGGAAAGATAGAGAGAGATGGAAAGATAGAGAGAGATGGAAAGATAGAGAGAGATGGAAAGATAGAGAGAGATGGAAAGATAGAGAGAGATGGAAAGATAGAGAGAGATGGAAAGATAGAGAGAGATGGAAAGATAGAGAGAGATGGAAAGATAGAGAGAGATGGAAAGATAGAGAGAGATGGAAAGATAGAGAGAGATGGAAAGATAGAGAGAGATGGAAAGATAGAGAGAGATGGAAAGATAGAGAGAGATGGAAAGATAGAGAGAGATGGAAAGATAGAGAGAGATAGAAAGATAGAGAGAGATGGAAAGATAGAGAGAGATGGAAAGATAGAGAGAGATGGAAAGATAGAGAGATGGAAAGATAGAGAGATGGAAAGATAGAGAGATGGAAAGATAGAGAGATGGAAAGATAGAAAGATATGGATAGATAGATAGAAAGAGAGTTATATTTACGTCACGCTTTCAAGTGTACGAGGACTACTGTTGACGAAGCTCTTTAGCGGTGGTCAGACTTCAAACAGAAACGAGTAGAAAATATTGGAGGTGGGCTATCTGAAAGACATTACGAGAATAAGTGATCTATAATTGAATAAATCAGAAAAAAAAATTTAATTGCATAATGACATGGGTGTATGTTATTGTGAATAATTTTTCTTTTATATTTAGTACAGGTATTGAATTATAATTGAAAAATGAAGGAACGATTACGTTTAATTAATAAAAAATAATCAAATATTATAAATTACGTTACCTAGGAAATATTAAAACACTGTGCCGCTACCTTTTATTTGTATATTTAGCATTCTGTATTGGATTTTAATTCTGTTTTTTTTTCAAATCGTCTCGTTTCAGCGAATTGCATTTTTATTATGAGATGATTAATAATTTTTTCTCGTAGATCATCAGGATTATATATAAAAATATTATGTGAACTGGATTTACTAGTTTAATGTATAACAGTGCTCTCGGACGTCGTCACAAGGTGAGATTGACAGTGAGTGAGTGAGAGAATATTAACGTCGCACTGATTAGCAAGACGAGGGCTTTTGGCGACAGTCGGTGAGATTGACAGCGTTAATTGTATTATTTTCTTAAACTGAATAACCACTATTATGCCTTTATTCAGATTTAATATGGGAATGATGATTTGAAATATTGTGTGATAATATTGGACTTGCATATCGTATCCTTTTTTTGTTAAGGGGGTTCATCCATGTAAAGGCATGTTTTTTAAGCATTTTTAGAGAATTCTTTTTGACGACCAGTAAAAAGATAGAACTTTAAGATTTTTTAATCATTTATTTATATGTATTTTAAGAGTATGTATACAAATGTTTAGACAAAAATATGCTGTAGAACGTGAGTTATAGCGCTCTGAACAGACTCACCTTGACAAAATAGACGCTCATTTCCTCCACGATTCCGGCTGATTGGCTTATTTGAAATAAAGCAAATTAACGGCGTTTTGATCAATAAGCTTAAATCCACTGAATGGACTACACTCAATTGAAAATATCAAAAATTGTATTTTTGGTAGATCTCTGAAGAAAACATTTGAAATTTCATGGCTTTTTTTGTTATGTTTTTGTTATAAAAAATAGAAATATGTGGAGTTTTGGTATGATCGTAATCCATTTGGTGCACATATATGTGCCTAGTCTATCCTATAAATTTGTAGTCATTCAGTCAAACCGTTCTTGAGAAGAAAGTTTGAAAAACACAGTTTTGAGAAAAACGTGCTTAAAGTTTCAAGTACGATTATAAAACAATGAAAATCTTAACTTACCCTCAATCGGCGATGCTTGGTGGAGAAGACGAAAACAAATTCGACAAAATATTCAATATCTATAGGTATATTTGCATAGAAGGGTCAATGGCATAAAGCCGACTGGAAACAATATGCCCAGCCTTCGATTGCCATTTTGTTTGATTTTTTGGGTTACATCACATGGATGAACCCTCTAAAGTTATTATAAACTAAAGCTTATTGTTGTTTAATCTTTCACGCTGAGAGTGTATGACGTCATTTTAATTCAATAAAAGATTAGTCTAAATTTTTAATTCATTCGACTTCTGTTTAGATTTTAGTTACATTTCGCTCATTTTCCTTTTAAAAATCATTTTATTTATCTAAAATGAAGGCTTACTATGGCTTTTTTCCCTAAAGTTAAGAGTTCGTTAAACTATTTTAAAAGAACTATTATAAATGCTATTTTTTCTTCCACATACATCTCCTGACAACGGGGCCAAGGTAGCTGTGGGGGGGGGGTCATGAGTTTGAAGCCGGAGATTCGAATCTTGGTGTTACTGAATACCCTCAATGTAGAGGGGTCGATTAATATCAAATCCTTCGATACTTTAGCGTGGTATTTAAGTTTTTTAACGGGATAGCAACTCAGGTTCTCTTATCACTTGACCTGGGTTTCAAAATTACTAAGTCCGTTGCCAATAATTCTCGTATTGCTTCAAAGCGCGACCTAATTAAAAACAATCAACTCTCCAGACAACATTGGAGTTATAATAGTTATACGAATTTGACTTCGTAACTGATTAGAAAAAAAATTTACGAAAATTGATTTAATGGAAAACATCTAAAAAAAATATCACTTCACCATAACATTTAATCAATTCTGAAAAGTCAAGCGTATAAATGCACTTTTCCCATGAAATACAGCCTTCTGACCCAAGAAGAAAAAAACTGAAACAAAACACTTTTCGCATCATTTATTAAAGCAAACAGAAAGATATTTATCGCTTTCCATTGTGTATTGCAGATCCCGAACACAATATAAACCGAAAACGCGCTTATATTTTCGGTGCAGATCTCGAGATAGCCCACCTCCACCTGGCTGAAAGCCCAAACTACACAACTCTCCAATTCAAAAAAAGAAAGAAAAAGTTACTCTTCCTGCCCTCGAAGACAATCCCTAGGAAAAGCGTATAAACATGCCACTCTGCGTCTCGCCACAATAAAAATCTGCGCAAAAGTGCGCTGCCGCAAATTATTATTACGGTCAGAACCCATTCCTTATCTTGTACCTGGCATTCATATGCCAGACTTTCCTGGAACAAAAACCATCACTCGAGAACGCATCGCCCGGTCTTTTTTATGGACATGGCAAAAATCCCCGCCGCCATTAGGCAAGCCCTGGCTTTGTGCCTGGAAGTGTACGCCCCTGCACAGCGGAGGAAGGAGGGGTGGACGAGCAATTTCTGGGATTGCCAAGAAGTCGAGATAGCTGCACGGTCCATATCTAAGTTTGCCCCAGGGACCGCGAGTCAGGGAGAGGTGGGTGTAATAACATGTGTAAGGTTATTTTGTTATAGAAGAAGGGGCCTCTATTTATCTTAGGGCGCTTCTGCAGGGCACGGGGTGTAGTGTGAGTGCGCCCTATCTATCTTCTGCCCCTTTTGCCCCGGTACGAATGGCATGAGCGTTTGTGTTTCTGCTATCACGGAAAAAGGCATAGGGTCATATTTGTAGAGATATTTTTGTAATCCAAACTACTCCTACACTAAAACTGTGTTAAACGGTCAGTTATAGTACTGAAAAGGTAATATATTTTAAAAATAATCTTTTGTTGCTTCCATTGATTTCTTATAGCCTACGATTTAAATAAGTTTGAACTCTTTTTGAATATCTAAAACTACAGAGTTCGCGAATTTTCTATGATTCCGTTAAACTGTGGAAAATCGTTTCATTTCTCCCATTATCTATTTAATTTTCACGTGTTACCCAGATAATGTACATATTACGTACTAGGCACCCATTAAATTGAAAAGAAAATATTTGTTTGAACAACAACAGATTTTTTGTGTACTTCACTTTTAAAGATCAGACAAATATTTAAGAAATATTAACTGCAAAATGTACGAAACCTTAATCCCCCCTTTTAAGTTATAATTTCATATAATAATCATTAGACTAGAAGCAAAATATTTATCGAAACATAATGCCTTTTATTTTTTGGTACTTAAAAATTCAAGTAAATAAAATGGATTGATCTATGAGCAAAGTAGAGCAAAGAGAATCAAGCAAAGAATATTTTTGCAATTAAGGAAAGGAGTTAGCAAAAGGAGTGATAAAATTATGCTGACTTATTAGTGCAATCTGAAGGTTAATGACACTTTGAATTACATCGCAAATGATTTTTCCCATAAGCAGCAGTATTTGTAACCAATTTAAGGGTTACTACTTCTAAGGGGACTACTTTAAATTTGTGAATGGTGCCAAAAATTGACGAATTTTTTATGACTTTATTTCATACGCCATCTTATTAGCTTTGTAAAAATACCAAGTTTATTATTTTCCGTTCACTAGAACCAAAACTGCAAGTGTTTTAAAAAAAGCAGATGCCATTACTTTAAGCAAGATGTCATATTTTAAAACGCGTTTTACTCAAAATGTGATTTTTTGAAAATAATCAAACGGGGCAAGTGATTGCTTAAAAAGTTTTGAAAATAATTAACTGAAATTTTTTGTGTATGTTCTGCATAATATAGAATTGTTTTAATCTTCAGATTTATCAATAGCTGTTTTATTACTAAATTTACAAAATATTCACTGTTGTTTTAAGCAAATTTCATATAATAACTAAGATAAAGGGCTCTAATTTGTGTAAAAATTAAAATATCTCTTAATGTGAAGGTCATTTCAAAAATGAATACTATAGCAACACATCATAATTGAAAAATTGAAAATTTGTTCATATACTTTTGGTACAGATCGTGCTTCATTTATGTTATTTTTTGTAAATTTTTACTAATTTCCCCCCATTTTTATTAATAATAATTTCTTTTTCTCTTCTTAATTTTTGCATATTTTCCCTAAAATGTGCGAAACAAATCTAAAAACCACAAAAAAAAAAAAATCCCCATACTTCCATTTTTTTTTTTTAAAAGTTGTCGCAAACAGTCGGATACTTTAAAGCCTTTTCCAATGTCGTAGTTATTATTTTTTGATGTTTTATATGAAAGATAATTCTATAGTAATGATATACTTTTTTAAAATAAAAAATTGTCTTTTTAAGCACTAAAATCAGATCTTGCATACAATTATTTTTAAAATACTGCCAAATATCCTTTTGAACGTCAAATCCAATTCTTTTTAAATTAAGAAGCAAGGGTTATGAGAATGTTTATCTACATAATTGAAGTATTAATACTAGTTTAGATAGGAATAACGTGAAGCAGTTTTTAGTCATACATCATGAAATACACAGCAAAGTAGACGAGTAACGGGTATAAAGTGTATAAGTTATTTGATTACTTTCTTAACGACTGTGTATTTTAAGCGGAAATGTTAATAGTTTATTATCAAAGTCAATGCTACTGTTAGTCCTTCTGTTGCGGATGATGAGTTGAGAGAACAAAGAGCTCCTTTTAGCTGCGCAGATTACAATCTATTTCAATCAAAACAAAAGAGCTATGAAATTCTAACAAATACTCCATAAATATTTCTGAAAATCATCACCACAGCATCAATCACACCCGTTCCACACTCGAGCCTTTTCCAAATCTTTGACAAAGGCTCCGAGAAGAAACGGAAAAGACTCTTGATCAAACAAGAGCACATTGTTTTTGCATCGGGAACACTTCCTAATCCCCTATTTTCCAGCGTCAAAACCACAAATGAACGAACAGACGAATGCGCTCTCTCTCTCTCTCCTCCGCAGAACGGGGAGTGGGGGTGGTCCCCTTCCCTATTAACGATAAAATACAGAGCTATTGACTTAGGTGAGTTGCCTTTGCCGCAAGATAAACACTCCCATCCATTACAGGCAGGTAATTACCATTTTTTAACTCCTGTCAACTTTTAATTTATGTTGCCCGATTTTGAGTCGCTCGGTTCTTTTTCATTTTTTGGCTTCATTGCCTGCCCTTTTTTTTTGTTCCTGTCGTTCGTTCTGGAAATCATGGATGGACTAAGTACTCATAACGGTAGGGAGGAGGTCACCTGCGAAAGACAGCGCTCTGGGGATTGCTGGTGCAAGTCTCTCTGCCTGGTGTATGGAGGGTTGTGCCAGATTTGAGATCTACTGGAAGTTGTAGAGCTGAATTAGACCTGATGTTAAACAAGAACTACATACATTAAGTCATGCATTATGTTGTATGGTAACATAGTTCGAATTAGAAATGGTATATTGGAGGGGGGGGGGATAGTATTCGTAATAATATAACGGTTGTGCCCGAAAAGTATGACTACACATTAAATATTAATTACAGATTTTTTTAATCTTATATATATAGTATATGGTTGAGCTATGACGAGGGAATCCACCATGTGACGGTGAGATTACTTTTGGGAGATCTTCAGAGAAACCCACCCGCTAGAGGGAAGCTTCACTGACAAGTCTTTCAAGAACTGATGAACTGAACTTCGAACCAATGTGGGGGAAACATTCGGTCATTGGGTGGTTCACGCAGGAATCGTATTTTTGTGCGTCCAGGCACTTACTTTTTATTTTATACATAGTTTTTTAACGTATTTTTACTTTTAACTATATCTATTTTATAAAATTCCTCCATAATGCGAGTCCCTTCACCTTTGTGTTAACAAACAAACAAAAACATACACACATGACCCATGCCTTAAGATGGCCCTGTTTATAACCATGTTCTAAGAAGTTTTGTAGGATCAACAATCTGAATGGCCACTGTAATTCGACTTTTCATTTCATCAGTGTCACTGATGGAATATTGTTAAACAATGTTTTCCACGTATCCCAACAAGAAAAAGTTCTAAAGTGCTATGTGTAGAAATCTAGGTGGCGAAGACATTGGACTTCCTTTTTCCATCCATCTCTCCCCCCCCCTCCTCGGGGAACTTTTTCTCCCTTCCAAACTCCGTGTGGGGACGACCCAATAAGGCTGTGCATGTGTGTTGCAGATTTAAATTCGGTAAATCATGCTACAACTTGCGCTTGTCCTTGCGGTGAAGATAATTTTAATCGAGATATGTTGTGTAAAACGTTAATAGGATAAACACATTAAAATAAGGTAAACACATGTATAGGGTAATTAGAGTACTAATGCCGAGAAAGGACTCAGATTTTTTCCCCTCGGAAATAATTAAATTAAACCAAAAAGTTAGATATAATCCAAGTTATAGATGTAATAAAAGTTTTAAATATTGTAGAGTAACAAATTACCTTAAAGTATGATTTATAAAGTAGAAACCACATATATAACTAAGATCACATTGGAAATGATTATGCACATTTTGGTTTCGAAAAGTGTCTTATAAATTTCCATTAAGTAACCTTTTCAATAATCGTTTTCGGCTAAATAGTTAAAAACCTCTCTAGTGAACTAGACTTAAAATATTAATCATTAATTAAAATATAGAAATTCTTCCATGATAGAAAGATTTTTTTTTATTTCAGAAAATCATTACCAAAAAGCTAATTTTGGAATTTAAAACAATTATCTGTATAATTATGATTAGAAAACATTAAAAACTTCTTTCTTAATCATTTAATGAAAAAAAAAACATTGATTTCCAAGGAAAATTATATTATTCTTAAAAATTTTTAATAACTTTTTTTGGATTTTTTGTGACCCATATTATTGCCACCAAATTTCAGATCTGATAACAAATTAGTTTTTAAGATATTTAGAGTTTTCTGAGCTTAGGTTTTGTTTTCGGTTTCATTTTAAAGCATTTTTTCGCTCATAAATTGAATTAAATAAAAATATTTTTGATCACAATAAACTCCTTTAGTGTGAAATGAATATTAATTCCAGTTTTCATTTATGAAATCAGTTCTGCTAAATTATGTTTTGAGTTTTTTGAGCTCCCATAGTTACTTAACTAAAACTAATTTTACGGTCAATTTTTGTTTAAAAAATAGTGTATATAACTTTATCACTAATTTTTTTCTGTTGAGAAAGTGCCATGTGGCCAAAACGCTCTCAATTTGCCATGAGAAACAATATTTGGAAAAGACAGTACTACTGAAAATGCTGTTTCTAAAAATCACCATCACAGCTGATATTGCAATTAGATTTCGAATATAAGGTATTCTGAATTCAAGTATTGCAGATAAAAACTGAATATTTTCATTATGTGGCAAACTACTTATAGTTAACAAATTGCTGTACTTTATTTTAGTATTTTAAAGTTGTGCCCCCAAAATTCAAACTGTTCCAATTTAAAACTGAAAAAAAATTAAATTTTATGTACAAACCTGTGAATTTTTAGCTTAAGTTAGTATAATTATTATTTGTACATAAATGCTTCGTGTTTCAAAACTTATGTGAAAATATTAGGTTAAGATTGTGTTGAATAGCCCTGTCGTTGTAAAAATGCTATCAATATTATGCAAATAAATATATTTTGAATTAAGAAATATTTTCAGTAGCATTTAATTAAAGTAGTATTTTAATGTAGAACGTACATTGGAAAATAACTCATTAAACTTTACGGGCATTATATAAATTTTTGTTTCATGCCTGTAAAAATTTTAAGGGGTCTGGCACATCCATAATTGCCCCTGTTAAATTACGTAAGTTTATGAACCTTTTTCTACATAATTATTTACCTCTAATGGATAAGACATTTACAGTAGGGTATGTGTATTATCAATAAAACTTTAACTAAGGGTTTAGCCTTTTTGTTAAAAATTAAAGTAATTGTGAATTTTTAAAAAAATGTCCAATTTTTTTGGCCTTGAAATTTAGTTTAAAAGAGCCATATCTAAAACGTTTGCTAGATATATCTGATTCCCTCCATTATAATGTGTGGACATGCTAAAAATATGCTCATTGAAAATTTGAGAGTTATATAATAAGTAATTTTTGAGAAAAAGGTATATAAAGTGAAACATTTTACATTTTGAGAAAAAAGGCTCTAAAGTAAAAATTTGTAGTTTGTTGAGCATTTACTTTTTTTAGTACCTTTCAGAATCATATAAAGCATTTTCTTAACCCTCTCTGTTCCTACAAAAGATTTTTCTAGTTTTTTGCCTTTTTTGGGGGATCTCAAGATGCTTGATTTGATTTTTTTTTTTTTTTTTATGGCGCAAGGACCAATTTAGATCATAATGCGCCAAGAGAGACAATAAGAACAGTTAAATAAGATTTGCAGGTCATAAAGCCTTAGTCGGGCATAGTCTATATACGCCTTTCTTAGAATCTATAGATTAAAATTAGATATGATGAATAAAACCCTTGATGCTTAGGAATTTAAACACAAGTGAGGAATTGGGGCTATTGTTTAAAATACTGGATATAGTAAAATCAACAGAGTTAAAAAGCCGATGTCTAAGATGATTTGAATGTATTTCACCGATAGGGAGATCTCAAGATGCTTTCATTGGGCAACAGGAATCCTACGTGCATCTAAGTTTTTTTGAAGCATGACACAAAATTATAACTTGGTCCAATATTACAATGTTTTAAGATCATTAATTTGGCTAAATGACTCATATTGAGCTGTGCTGTGCAATAGCCATTTTTACTCCTAATTTTGTTGCCCATCCAGTATAGTGGTTAGCGACGCTGACTGCTGTGCCGTAGAGCCTGGGCTCGAATCCCGGAGAAGGCATGGATGTTTGTAAATGTATAGTGCCCCTTCGTGGCATGGGGGTACTCTAAATAGCCGCCGAGCCGCAAGTCCTCTCGTGAGGTTGGTGGAAGGGAAGAGAGGTGGGAGGTCCCCTGACCACTCCTCCCTCAAAATTGGGGTGGAACCGAGTCAAATCATACTGTCACTTGCATGGTGCTCAAAGATACGGTTAATGACAGGCGTAAAATCTAGCCCAATGCCATGATGAATTTCATGGGCCTCGATCTGACTACGTCAAACAACCGGCATTAGTAACAACAACAGCACTCCTAATTTTAGAGTTTTTAATTACATAAATGTAGATCTTGCAATCACTGACCACATATAGTGTGAACTAACTCATTTGGGTTCCGAGTTTTTCGATGTAAACATTTTCTTCATTAGATAGGATCACCTAGATCTCTAAAAATTGGGCTTCATTTAATTCATTATAGTATATAGCACGTGTTTATGATCATAGTGCTTTTCGTTACATTCAGCTTCAGCCTTTTGAAACTTGCACCATGAATTTATTCCCGCAGTACACAGTCCATGTCGAGGGCTCTCATTTGAAGACAGAAGTAGAAAATAAAAAGCCCAAACAACAGTTTGTGTAGGTCATTGATATTATTTCTAATAGCCATACTACAATTTATTTGAATTTTTATATTAAAATTTAGGTGAGTCGGTTACGACCATTTAGGAACTGTGTAACCATACAGTTTTGGATAAGCCCAATGCACTCTACTTTTTCTACTTGAACATCATACGGATTCGCACTCATCAGAAACTTATACAAGGGAAGATACAGGTGGTCCTAGCAAGACTCATTTGAAAAATAAAAATACTAATTATCGTATCCTCATATATCATTTTAAACGGAAATATTTGAACTTCTAAAAATTATAAAAAAGTGAATAGCGATAATTTTTTGAAAATTCATGCGCGAGACTTCCTTAAATGCGTTTTTCTCAGACTTTTAATTTTGAAAGTATAACTGTTTTCTAATCCCTAAGGCTTTTTTCCCGTTCAAGATAGAGTCTTGAAATTTTTTGTGTACACTCCCAAACGTATGTTCTATTAAAGATAGTAGGGAGTTAAGTTTGAGATCTCTAGTAATTTTTTTTATAAAATACTCTAAAATTAATATTTAAAACATTTTTGTGTTTTTTCCAGGCTTATCCAGAAAAATAATTATTAAAAATTAACAGAGGAACAGATTTCCAAATTCATACTAATTTTTGTTTGCAATAATGTAGGAAACTTATGACAATAATTTTTTGAAAGTTGAGTATTTTATAAAAGTTTGAAAAATCTTCAAAAATTAATATTTTTTTAAAAATTATAAAATAATGACTGCTCAAACAGGCTTTTAAATTACAGAATCAACCGAATAACTAAATCAGAATATAAAACAAATACTTTTTATGCTCTTTCTGGCGCCCCAAATTTTTTTTAAAAGAGTACTGCATAGTTTTAAATTCACTGAAATCTTTACATTACCAACAACATATAACTCCAATATTTTATAAAAACCCCGGACAAGAAACATGATGTATTAATAATAATATAAATGTTATCGATTTTGATTTACGCTGCACCTTGAAGCAACAAGAGTTCTATTGACGATGAATCTCATACTTTTGAACCACGGTTGAATGACGAGGATGACATCTGATATATAACTCCTCTCCTAGCTTCCCCACAATGCCAACGGAAGGACTTTGGCCTCGATAGAGTTAACGCGTATCAGCTCCTCTGCAAGGTAGGTCTTCAGAAGCACCAGATTTCGAACCCGCAACCAACGACGCTGCTCACGGATCCCTCCTCAAAATTTTATCATTTGCCTTAAGATAATTCAAGATCCTTAAAATAAGAAGCTGTTGAAATATAACTAGGTATTAGTATAGAAACAATACATTTTTCTTCAATAACCACATAAGCAGTCAGGTACATGTACACTAAAACAATAACATGAATGAAGGCAGCAAGACGTTTTCCAGTCTTCAATAAACTAACACCCATTCTGCATTACGGCTAAATTTGTTATCAACCCGGTCCAAACTTCCTCCTCCAATAAACTAACAATTTTTTAAACTATTACACGGTAGCTTCCCTCACTAACTAGTCCCAAATCCGGTTTCCTTCAAAACCGACTCATATCACTTCTCTCGGAAGGGGTATTCTCGGAAGAGTCAATTTAAATGCAAGCTCTATTAGCCGGGACAAAACTCCGTCACTGTCAACAAAACCGGTATGGTCCCGGAAAGCGAACGAGGGGGGAAGGGATGTAACTCACAAGATGAGCGTTATCAGTGGCCCTACATCCCTCCTGAGTGCTTTACGGCAGGTAAAAATTTATTAAGCGCCTCTGTCGGCCATTTCCGCAAACACTTCTTTTCATAATTAGAACCTTGACAAGCCGGGTACAGAAAAAGGATCCAAG
The DNA here is from genome assembly GCA_019973975.1 of Trichonephila clavata. Classification (NCBI taxonomy): domain Eukaryota; kingdom Metazoa; phylum Arthropoda; class Arachnida; order Araneae; family Nephilidae; genus Trichonephila; species Trichonephila clavata. Next base: position 225,714 of record BMAO01034402.1, on the reverse strand, counting down.
GGTACGGTCCGAAGTTCGAGGATCATTATTTCAATCGAGCAGATAATAGAATTAGAGGGATCTCCACCCCCCTTTTTTTCAAGGGTGGGAGGAAAAATTGGAAGAGAGCGATGAAGGCAAGATGATCCGTCAGTTTTCCAAATTCGATTTTGCACCAAATCGTTTGGAGACGTGGGAGGGAGTGCTTAGGAGTATTGAGTTAAGATGCAGTGGAAAAGAGGATGAATGACCTGGGGTTGAGATGAAGAAAAGGGGTTTGGGGGGAAAATGTTGGGTTAAAACTTGAAATGTGTCCTTTTTTGAGAGGTTTTTTTAAAAGGTGAGACACAGGAAACTTAATTTTTAATGATTACAATTATAAAAAATTTTCGTTGCGGTTTCTTTTTGATAAATATTGCTTTTTAGGTTACACAATTGCTCCGGGATTTATCATTCTTAGATGAAACAAGATTAATAGAATAAACATTGAAATCACGCTTCTTTTAATGAATCCTTACACCATAAACTGAGATCCTATACCCCAAAGGCGAGTGAGTGTCTCTTAAAGTCTCACTATAGAACAACACGAGGGCTATTGACAATAGGCTGGTAATTTTAAACCCGTGTCAAATGACGAGGACAGCATTCCCCTCTCCAAACTACTACATAAATTTGATTGCTTTCAGCATCGGCAGATATATATATATATATATAACGTGAATCAACCCCTCTACACAGCGAATCTTCAGTATCACTGGGTGATCCCCACGAGCGCAAGACCATGCTCCCTAGACTATCACTGCTTCATCCCAAGGGCGAAGGATGAGTTTTATGAAGTGCTGCTAAGGTCAGATTACTGATGTGAAGGCTGCTTTAGGATATGATGCTCATTATTCTGGAACCTTGAAAGTTACGATAGTTGGTTTTAGAGAGTCCAAGTGAATCTGATAGAGAATCAGAGAGTGTGTTGGAGCTTCTTGGAGCATGTGGGTTTCCCCTTTTCATCTCTTTAAAGGTGGAATGTTACACCTTCAAAAGCGACCCGTGACGCCGAATCATTTCAGCTTGGACGTTGCCGAGATTAGTACTAGGTCACTGGCCCTTGTCACCCCTCGTTCGGTTTGGAGTTTAAAGTTGGAGACTCGCATGGAAACTGAGCCGGTCACTCCTCTGTCAGCTGAATAAAAGGAAGTCAAAAAAAAAAAATGTTGACTTATCCTAGAACTTAAGCATGGGTATTATCTTCTCTTGGAGGTACTTTCCCACTCGAAACTACGTGGCCATCGGGAAGTCATTAGTTATCTAACAGAAAAACAGTCCTTTGGTGGCGACCGCCGCAAGTTCTGTGTAATCTTTATTAGTAAGTAAGAAATCGATCTTTCATGACAATTATCAAAAGCTACACTATCAGCTGTTGCCAATGTTTGTTTGTCTGTTAAAGTATCATATTATGAAGCCAGAAGTCGCTACTGGTCATGAACGCGATAATTTTAACGGTCAAGTGACGAAGTCGATGTCTGAGCTCTCCCAGACTTCCACACCATGTCAACGTGAGGAATTTGAGCATCATCGGATTTAATATTTACAACTATTTTACACAGCATTTCTTGAGTGGCTTTGATTTGAATTGATTAACGTCGCAATCTAAAAAATACACGGCTAATGGTGACGAACATCATAATTTTGAGCCCCAGTTAAGTGACGAGGACGATGCCTGAGCTATATATAACACCCCCTTTTTCTAAATTCTCTCTCAAGCCAATTTGATAATAAGTCGCACAAGAACTTAACAGAAATAATATTCGAATTTCATGGAATATCATTTCAACAGATACGAATAATTACCTTGCCAAGTTTTAACAGCTTTCATTTCTTACGTGTGTCTTTAACCTCATAAAATAAAATATTTGAAGCAGCAGTTTCTCTTATTCAAGGTAAAAAAAAAGTTTTCCTGCGGAAAATTTAACAAAAACACTTCGAAGCGGAAAATCGAAAATTACTTTATGTAAATGAAAATTCTTTGAAAATTAAAAGATTAAAAAAATACTTTTAATTATCACAGTCAAACATTCGGCAGTGCACAACTAAAAGTATTCTACTTAATAACAGAAACTCATAATTTTTGCTCGTTTACTTGTAATTAAAAACCAGTTTCTTCCTCTGAATTAAAAAAAATAACTCGAATAATTTAAAGAAAGTGTATTTTTAAAGAAAACAGCAGAGAGATGAATAATTATGTTTATATCATTAACTGTTTTGCATTTTCTTAAAATCAAGGTTCTCTCTCAAAAGCTTATATTAATTGTCTCTTGCGTTAAACGCTGCTACTAATATTCAAATAAACATAACTAACAGCACTTGATGTAGAAAAAAATCAGGAAGTAATATATATATATGTACAATGTTCATTAAGTTTTACTTACTTTACCATACCCAACCATTTTTCTTTTATAAAATTTTTTTCTAACTATTTTCTTCCGGGAGACTAACAGAAAAATAAAAATCTACCAAGAGAGCTTATTATGCAAATTAAATTACACAAAACTTCGTTAATTTTTTACTAATTAATCCACGACGCGCTCGAAGTTTCATCGTCAAAAACACGTTTTTTAATTGAACAGTTTTTCCCCGCGCAAAAGATCATTATTTGATCATATTAACTTTAAAAGGCTCCTCAAGTGGGTGGTATTCCAAAAGGGGTTTCTTGATTCGTAATTGAATTTGTAAATCAGAGTTTTCAGTTGAATTTTGTTTTAAGTACCTTTTCACACGCGTGGGGCATGCATAGTTTTTTTTCTAAGTTTTTATTTTTTTGAATCGGCGTAATCGCGAAAACTTTATTTTTTCTTGCGTGCATTTTATTCTAATTAAATTGCACCATCTAGATAGAATGTTAATTTCTTTAATATTTTTTTTATTACATCCAAATTTTTTTTCTCCACAAGCATTGTTTCTAATACGATGAATGATACTAACTGTGGTTAAAAACTAAGTGAACATTTAAAAATTATTTCGAATTTAAAGTTGATCACATCCACAAATTGACATTTTTACATTATTAAGAAATCGGCTGGGTGACGTAGATGGTTTGTCTCTGACCTAGTACACCCAATGTTCTAGTTTCGATCCCGGCCCATCAAGGTAACGGACTCGCGTCTGGCTTGCCATGAATTCGAGCCCAGCCTCACTGAAGACCCGCCGTGTAGGGGAGCGGTGCACGTTAAACCTGTCAAGAGCTCAAACGTCCTCCCATTGGTGTGGCGTGTTAGAGGGGTGCCAGCTCAGGTGTCGTCCTCGTCACTTGACCATGGTCCAAAATGACGAGGTCCGATGCCAAAAGCCCTCGTGTAGTTGCTGAACAATGCGACGTCAATATTCACTCAGTCCCACACTCGACCTTGGCCCAAGTGGGTGGATTTTCAAGATGCAGAAAATCGACAGGGTGTGACGTATTGGAACAAAAAACACAGTCAGGCTAGAGATATATATATATAAATTTAATTACATCAAAATCAAACACACCATCTTAATTCTACATACCAACAACTTCTGTCGCTTCCTGCCGGGATCCTCTCAGAACCGGTCTCTCCACATGTCCTTCTTGAGGTTTTTTTTCTCGGAACGGAGGGGAAATAGATTTCAGGGAAATACTGTCCCCCTCCCCTGACAACCAGGCAGTTACTATCAGCGCTCGTCTCTGACGTCATCAATGGTTCTCTGAAGGAAATGGACTTAATAATGTTCGCTACAAGGGTTCATGTTCATATGATTATGCGGCATGTAAAAATAACCCTTGAGGGACTGTTTGGCTTAAGTGTTTTCGGCAAAATTAAATTACATTCTTTTGTACGGTTTCGCATCGTCGAAGTTCAGGTGCCTATCTATGGGTAGGAAACTGAGCGTCAAATTTACTTGCGGTGATTGGTATTCCTTCTATAGGGTGCAGCACTAGAAAGAGGTGTTATCTCCCGGTTAATATAATAGGTCTGAAATGGTAAAGCACGAATCCCCACACCCATTAGAAATAAAAAAAAACATTATTAAGAATATAGTTTGATCCATGGAAAGTATTCTCTCCCCATCCAAAATATTGAAACCAGTTTAATTTGATTTTAGTTTACGCACATGAAGCAAAACAAGGGGTATTGTTGACGGACCTCGTCATTTTGAGCCTTGGTTAAGTGGCGAGGATGACACCCGAGTTGAGGCTTACCCATCTCCATCAATTTTTTAAAAAAATTTTGTTTAAGAAACAGTTATGCTTTATGCTGTTCGTTTTTTATGTTAAATGATTCAAAATGAATAAAAAATGAAACTGTAAATCTATAATATTGACCTCTATTCTATAACTATGTATGCATTATTACGGGAATCGAATAGTTTCAAAAAGGCCTACTGCTTGACGCGCTGATTCATGTTAGTAGATTGGTATGGAACGCCACAGCTAAAAGATTTCCGACCGCTTATCTAGAGAATTATTTTTGAAGGCACCTCTAGAATGCTGGGAAAGCTTCGATAAAGATCATGTAGTTGAGTGAAGTTCAGTAATTAACAAGGTGTTCATGACTGTATGTTCCATTCTCCTTACGTGATATTGCGGCTACGGATATGAATTACTGTGTTTTACGTTTACGTGAATTTCAGTTGGTGTTGCTTCAGTTGTTTTTGATGTACGTTGCTTTCTCTAAAGTATTCCAGAGCATAGTTTCGAATTGCTCCGAGATAACCTGCTTGTATTTTAATAAAATGAGGATTGGCCTTCTTAAGCTGACCACTTGATATGCATGGTCTGACACAAAACAAACGAGACTGTGTAGCTTGAAAAAAGTGGAGTTGGCAATAACTGTTTTGGTGACGTCATCCCACACACTTATCCATGTGGCCAGTTTCGCCTTAATCGATCTCGCCAGTTGGGACTACTGCGTCATTGAGTGAACACGAGCAACTTCATTTAGCCGGAAAAAATGTCGAGAATCAACATCAAGTTTCTTGTGAAACTTTAAAAATTCAGCCCTGAAAACATTTTAAATGTTAATAGATGCTTACAGAGATGAAAAACTGTCTAGTGAACATGTGTTTGAATGGTAAAAGAGGTTTTCAGGTGGGAGGTAAGTGTGGAAGATGATGAATCTGCTGGGTGCCCAAGGTCAGCGATTACAGACCAAAACGTTTCCAAAATTCGTGATATGTGAGTGAGTTTCGCTTCACATTAGAGGTCAGACTGTTGATCAAAACTACTAAAGTGAAGTACCAAAAAGACTTCGTGAAATTATAAGAAAAAAGTGTCCAGAATTGGGGAGTGATGGATGGTCATTGCACTAAAACAATGCATCCGCTCACATGGCCCTGCTGGTCAAGCAGTTTCTGACCAGCAAAAACATTACTATGATGGGGCATTCTCCTTATTCACCTGATTTGGCCTCATAAGACTTTATTATTTCCTATAGGGAAATCTTCCTGAAAGGGAACCCACCTTACTTAAGTTGAAGAGGTCAAGGCAAAAACGGAGAATCTCCTAAAGCAATTTCCGAAACCTTCGTTCCAGAACCAGCAATGGCAGCACCGAATGCAAAAAAATGTGAATGCCCCCCCCCCCCGTTCAATGATTTATTGAACCAGTTTCGTTTTTTTGTGTCATACCTCGTATGAACCATAACAAATTTAACAATAATTTAATCTCTTTACATTTATTTAATAACTCATTCAGTACCATGGTGATATAAGTGGGTGGAGATTGTGGTCAGAGATTGCGAGTGAGTACGTTAACGTCGCTTTATAAAGCAACAGGTTGGCTATTGACCACTTGCTTTGTAACTTTGAATCTCGGTCAAGTGACCTAACGTCAAACCTAAGCCAGCACCCTACTGTCCTAACTTCCACACCATGCCAGCGCGAGGACTTTGATCCAGGATAGATTAAAAGGGCATCAACTTCTATACACAGTGGATCTTCTAAGAATTTGAAGCTACCAGTGATTGTTTAACCCTGAAGCCTCCAACTCCTGCAAAATGAATTGAATAAATGTTTGGCGACCTCGTAGTTTCTTTTTACTATTATTAAATTTTCCTGTTTTTGAAATTATTTAAACAGAAGCATCTATCTGCACATGTTAGTTGTTTGCCGGTAGTTTTGAATGAAAGGTATACTTGTGTTTATAATAAACACTGGATTGTTTTACATTCTTTTAATCCATACTAAAAAATCTGAATTGGATTCGAAACCCTTATATCTTATAGAACAATAGTTTTGAAAAAGTTTCTATGTTTATCGAATGGTAGCAAAAGTTTAAAGAGCTTTGTGCTTATTCCAAGACAGTGACATTATTCTGTAACGATTTATAATAAATTTAACCAACTTAAAATCAGAAATTTTTTAAAAATAAATAAAAACTATAGTTTAGTGTATATGTTTTTTTAAGCATTTCTGTATTTATTTTCCTAAATCCTTTTAAATTTATTTTAATGATTGCAGCCAATTGTAATGCTAGCACTCATTCTTTTCACAACTGCTAGATGGTACTGTTCAGACTTTTATGGTTTCTATCTGGCAGAGGAACAGAAACCACAGGAGAGTGAATCAAAAGGCTGCTTGATATTTGGTTTACACCAACGCTTAAAAATCTGTCTCTATGTAGTTTTCTTGAATATACAGCCGACTCTCGATAATTCAAACCTTCGATAATACGAATCTCTCGATAATTCGAAGTATATACTCAGTACCTAGAAAAACTCTTGATATTTCGAACTAATACAATACGTTTTGGTACACTCAATATTTCGAAGTAAAATCTGTGGCTTTCCAGTCTACAACACGTTATAATTCGAAGTTATCTTATAGAACTCTTGACAATTGGAACACTCACTATAACGTCCAGTCCTGTAGCAAACAGGTTGGAGCTTATATGTTTTATGTAAGCTCCATTGTCTCTGCATGTCTTCCCTGCAACGTACCCCCTTTGATGTCCATCTGTCTTCTACCCCTTCTTGGTGTTTTCATGTTCCTCAGCCGAAAAGACAATTTAATTGTTTTCATTCCTTTAAGTGGACAATAGACCGACCGCACCTTTTGTCGGCTCTCCATATCTTTTGTTTAACACGCGGCCTTGCTGCACATGTGTTCAGAAAGGATGGTCCGCTATTGTGAAGAACATATGCGTAGGATTGTGTGTGATGGTATTCTTTTAATACAGGACTTTTAACTTCTGTAAAATATTTATACTGTATAATATGTACTTTTTAAAAATACTTTAAATAATTTTATACATATATACAATTGTTGTTTTATTACATAGTTTCAAGTTTAAATGTGTTAGAAAAAAATGATCTTCGTGTATTTTGGGATTTTTTTTATCCTCTTGATAATTTGAAGTTTTTCATTGGTCCCTCCAACTTCGAATTATCGAGAGTCGACTGTACATGTATAGAACTACCTAGAGAAGTACGTGAACAGGTAATGAATTATACTAGTTAAGGCATGGATAATTTTGTGCTTGTGAATGATTTCTGAATTCTCACATCATTAAATTAATAACGTTCTTTGTTTGTAATTTTTGACTCAAAGGGCTGATCTTAAACAGCAATGATTGCAATTCCTCAAAATCAGAGAAAAAGGTTCTTGAGGTTAAAAACAAATTACTCATTTTAACATATAAAAGTGAGAAATTTGCATCAAAATTGCCAGAAATATTTTTGTTGTTAAGAATGTTCCAAGTTCTGATGTTAAACTAAAAATAATGCAGGAAAGAACTTTTGATTTGAACCCCATCATTAATTTATTATTATGTCACGAAAGACTTTTCATCATAATAAATGCCCCAGTACAACTTTATCGAAGCCTAAACATGTTAAAAAAATCGCCTTTAAAAAAAAGAGCTACTGTAGTGGCTTGAATTAGAAACATCACATCTGGAATGTTGTAATTAGATTTCAAAAATAAAGCAATACCGAAAACTAAGATAACAAAAATTATTGATACCCCTAATTCATGCAACAGTGTGAAATGGTGCGAAGCATCAATTTGTTACAAAAATGGATAATCATATTTTTCCATCCAAAGTAATAAAAGTTCCATTGGGTCGAAGAGCCAATCGTTAAGGACAAAAATAAAAAGAGGAAAAAATAATTTTACAGCAACGGTAAATCTCTAATTTCATTACATGTGGAAAAAAAAAAAGAATACTTTTATTTTCATAGGGAGAAATTATTCTCCCCCCCCCCCCTTTTCGATTGAAGAATAAAAGGTCTGTTCGCTTATTCTTTTTTCTTCTTAAAAAAAATTCTTAATTTATTGGATTAAAAAGTTGAATTTTTTCTTTTATTATTCCTCTCGAAATTTTTTTTTCTCTGGTTGCATGTGAATGTTGTACGAATAACCGAGCTGTTTTACATAACTGTGCGGTTTATATCGATCGGTTACAATATGAGGGTTTTGTACCTGGAATACCGTAATGTATTTTAAATTATACCACAGATAATTCTAATTACCGTCTGGTAAAAGTGTGCCAATAATAATTCAGTGTAATTATTGGAAATCATTGGTTTTCTGTAATCATTGTTATTATATAGGAATTCATATAACTATTGATTATTTTATGTCTGAAGAAAAGTTTTCATTAACCATGTCATAAAATTGCTAATTTTTTCTGGCTTTTTCAGTCTCTTGTAATCTTAAGCAGAAATTTTTTTTTGCGCAGTTAATATTTTAGAATTAATTACGTATGAGTTATATAATCAGTTTTAATTCTGAAATATTTCATTACTAATTTTTAAAAAATGATCCACAAATAAGTTTTATTCTTTCTTTTTAATCTGTTACTCTTTCCAATTCTTTTCAATGATATATGTATTCTAATATTTATGAATATTTTATTCTAAGTATAAAGTTTAATTTATTCCATGAAAATTAAACAAAAACAACTTTTGACTTATTTGAAATTTGTTAAAAATTTTAAATAACATTTAAGAAAAGTATACTAAATTTTAATGTAATTTACGAAATTTGTATGAATTAAAAATTGTTATTTATTCACCATTTTAGTAAAAATAGTGCGCGAAAGTTGCTTTACGAATTGATAAAATTTCAAACGATAAGCTCTATAGAATTATCCTCTATCGCAAGGGTGTTCAACCGTTTGGGAAGTGCCACTATCTGATAAAAATAGTACTATGTGTGCAACTTTTCCAACAAACAAAAAATTATAAAAAAGTGAAAAAATTTAGGTGAAACTTATTAGGGGTTTTTTCACAAATAGCACGATTTTTGAGTAATCTTTGTAGTGGAAATTAAAAAAAGGATATAACAAATAAGACAAAAGTACAAACTTAGGTTTAATTGCTAAACCTTTTACATGTTCAAGCAGTTAGCTAAGAAAAAAAAATGAATAATTTGAAACACTTAATTCTAAATAAATACATAAATAGTCAGCACTTACTTAATGTGGGTTTTGATTTTTTTTGTTTATCAAGGAAAATATTATGAATATTAGGAATTTATACATATTTCTCTTCCTCTTGAAGATGCTAACAAAACTAGGTTGTTTTAATTAATACATATTAATTTTGAATGATATTTTAATTTTATGTCCATTAAAAGTTTGTTCAAACATGTTTTGATCCAAACCTAAAACAATATCTGACAGCCATTGTCGTGTAAATTTGGAAAATTGATAGTTCGTACAAATTTCCCAAGTTCAAAATAATTCGGATCACTTGCAGTTGAAATAAGTTACTTATATTTGCTTTTCAGTGTAGCTTGGTCACTGGTCAATAATTTCGATTTGGATTTCAGATGGGTAACAATGAACGTCTTTCAGAAAAATTGAAAAGGTACTTGATTTGTTAGATGATCAGCAATTTTTTTGATATTTTGAAAATAATTAAACCTAGTACTGAATGAATCCTATAAAATGGATATTAAATTTCTAAATCTATCATAGATCGTAGCATTATCAACTTTGGTAGATGGCTCCTGCCTTAATGTGTTATCCTTTTTTGCAAAAGTAGAAGTTTGGTCACAAAAGAAGATGTACTTTTCCTATCTTAGTTGGTCATATAATTTTTCTGTGTTTAATTTAAATTTTAATTATTTAAATGCCCCATAATAAACGAAAAAAAAAGAATTCTTAAAAAAAAACACAATTAAATGTTTAAAAAAAAATTCTATTGACAATAACTATTCCTAGGTAGCAAGTAATCACTGGGCAGTTCAATTATTTCTTTTAGATATTTTAAGACACGCGCTCTCTCGTATTCCAAAACCTCGAGACTGTTTACTTCCCTTGGAAAGAGAGTGCCCACAACAATTAAGGGTATTCCCCATAAATAATTTTCCATTGGAAAATTATCTTATAAAATTAAGTTAAAATTAAGTGTATTAAAAATGAATTTTGAGGTATTTTTTTCATCCGAGACAATCACATTCCATAAAATTGTGAAAAAAGTGTTTTTTAAAAGCTTTTATTTAACTTACAATGTATGTATGTATGTATGTAATTTGTTCGGGTGGAATCTTGCAACTCAATTTTGAAGCTGATATCTTCCTCCCATTGAGCTGAAATTTCGTATACGCGTTTAGTTTGGATGACAATGCATGTTTTGACCATTTATATTCCGATATTGCAATTAATTAAAAAGATATTAATTAAAAACGTTAAACTAGTTTTGGGCGCCAACTTGGATATATCTGCATTGTTGTAATAATTTTATTGTTACAACAATGACAAAAGTTGGCGTCGAAAATCGGTTTTCAGCCAAACTGGAATTTCATAACGTTGCGCTATTGACAGTATTAACTAACTTTGTCTAAAAAATAATTACATTTCTACAACGTAAAAACAATCTAATTTCTACAACGTATGCAATTTTTTTACAAATTTCTATCTATTTCCTTGGATTTAAATTCAAAACAAAAAGTAGAGCTATTTTTCAAGTAGATTGGTACATTGTATACCTTTCTCAACGCTGCCAAGTTAAACTGAGATGGAGTATTGAAGAAATTCTTTAAATAATTTATCTAACTTTATCTATGAAACTCAGACAAAAAATAATTACAGAATCGGAAAGATCATTTTTTTAATGTATCTTACCCATCAAAAAGGAATCCAAAGAGAACAATAAGAGAAAAACAACAAGGAAAACAATAAGAGAAAAATATTATCTAGAAATGCAATATATTTTCGATTAAAAAAAATAACTTTACAATAAAATGAAGTAATTTTTAAAGAAATTTTCTAATTTTAAGCTACGAGTAATTTAAATATACCTCATTTTATCACCAGTAATCTAAACACACACTACGACATGTGTCCTTAAATTTAATTACAAATAGAATCTGTTAATTTTATTTGAATTTAATTATTGATTTTTTCAAAATCAAGTTTCTAAAGATGATCTGAGCAATTAAAAAAAAATAGTTTCTTACGTAGAAGATATTCAATGTCCAGCAAAATATTATCATTATTTGATAAAACTTTCTTTTTTGATTACAAAATGCGTTTTTAGTCTTAAGCATTTTATTGATTAATACAAATATTTAAATGCCTTTTGAAGTTTTTAATAAACAATTAAAATTTTCTTCTAATATGTTAGAAATACATCCCTTATCTTCAAAATATTTCAAATAAATAATATATTCTTTAAGTTTTCAAAAATAGTCAAAATTTTAATTAAACATTTAATAACTTTGTCATTTATGAAGATAATCTCACTAAACCTTTTTTTTCGTGTGTAGAACAATGTTAGCCAAAATCTGCATGAAGATTGAAAAAATTGCTTAAAAATTACGGATTTAAAAAAATTGTGTTTTTAGTCTAATACCATTTTGCGAGAATTAATTCAGCTAAACCAGGGATGGCGAACCAGCGTTCAATGAGTTGAACAGGCTGAGAAACCTGTCCAGCGATAACTAAAAAGTAAAAAATAAATTAAATGTAAAAAAGCTTTTTTAAAACAAGCTTTTATTTAAACGCGCTAAAAAGAATAAAATAAACTTTTCCTTTAAAACTTTTTTTACTATCAACTTATAACGTCATTACACAATTTATATGATATAAAAGCTTGTCGCGAGATTTACCTGTGTAGATAAACAAGTAAAATAAATAACTTGACCTGATTGATTTTGGTTTTTAAAAATTCAAACTAAGTAAATATGAGTACTTAAATATTGCGACAAGCTTTTATATCATATAAATTGTGTAATGACGTTATAAGTTGATAGTAAAAAAAGTTTTAAAGGAAAAGTTTATTTTATTCTTTTAGCGCGTTTAAATAAAAGCTTGTTCTTAAAAAAGTTTTTTTTACATTTAATTTATTTAATTTCTAAATTTTAAAATCTTTTAATTTTTCATTAAGGTTTCGTGTGCCACTGTTACAACTCCGCCGTGCCACCCGTGTGCCTCGGGTTGGGCACCCCTGCTCTATCGTAACGGAAATTTTCCTTAGATGGCGCTGCTTCTCCATCTGAGGAAAAACTGCTTCTTTAAGCATTTGGTAGTCAATTGTATGCAATTAGAAATCGTATATGTAGATTACATAATTTAACTCTATAAGTATGATTTATTATGTAGTTTTCAAAATATCTAGTACTTGATTATGAAAACTATATAATACTATTTTTTATAAATAAGTCATTAGTTCAGTTGAGTAAGCTTGGAACTGAAAACTGAAGTTCAGTGTAGTAACTGAAGTGAAGTGATTGTATTTGTTATCATTAAAAAAGATTTTCTACGAAAATATCTTATCAAATTTTCATACAGCCATACGAAATGTAAATAATTTTAAGCATTTATAAACGTTAATTTTATTTTAAGACTAATATTGATTTATATTTAGCATCTGTATTTTCTATCATGAATTTCGAATACAGTAATATTGGAATAATTTCGTTAAAAATTTTAAAGGCAAAAAGTATGTTTCATAACAGTATTCATTAACATGACGATATGTTAAACAATGATCTATAAAAAATATGATCTACAAAAAAAAAAAAAAAAGAGCAAGATTAACAATGCTGGAGTTCTGAATTGAAAGCTATAATTCATTTAGAATTTCTCTCTGTGATTCGGGGCCAAGACTGAAGCATATAACCTTTGTTTTTTCAATTCTTACTTAGCTCCCACTCTCGCTATATAGTAATATTTATATATCTTGTTTAAATTTGCAATCGTTAATAAAATCCTTTTTTTTTATCCACAGTCAAGTTCAAATACATTTTTTTTAAATCTTGTAGTGGATGCACTTGATGTTAATACAGTTTTTAAAAATATTAAGTAACAAAATTTAATTAATTTTAGTTTTATACGGGAGAAAAAATTTGTGTGCCACTTAATATTGTGATTTTGTCGTATGAATATACATATTTATATCAATTGTAATTATTTAATAAAATTTTTTTTTGACCTAAGTAGGAATTGATTACTAAATTTTTTTTGTATTACTTGTATTATAAAAGACAATTATAGAAACAATATTATAATTGCATTCAACTCTACACAAATAATACTATCGAATTTTATAAAAAAAAAAAATGGGGAGCATAAATAAATACAGCAAGCTAATTAAGCGCGATACATGTTTATTAATGCTATGTATTTATCATAACTAATTAGACTGCTTTTAAAACTTGAGAGAATATAATATTGTGTTACATAATTTAACTTTGCATGAGAGTATATTCTCGTGTATATTACTTTCAATTCAAAATGAATTTGATATAAATTTAACTTGCATATTGACCACTACGTGAAGAGATACAAATTAATTTTTTCTTAAAAATGTATTAGTATTGATGACTTAACAAATGTCACTTTTATGTTTGAAAAATTGGTATTTAAGCATTATACCGTCACCAATTTCGACGAATCAAAAGACATCGCCAATTCAATAAAAGTCGCCAAGTGCTGTCATCGTTATTATTTCTATGTTGGAAAATACGTAGGAATGGTTTCCACTATTGGCTGTATGTCATGGCATTTGGCGACGTCTTTTGATTTAATGAAATTGGTTGACGGCATAACACTTAAGTATTAAAAACTTTATAACTTAAATGATGAGGATTTCTTAAAACTTAAAATAATATCATAATTTACTATTTTGCCAGAACACAAAGGAATTTGTTAGTATCGTACACTGTATTGTTCTTAATTGAAATAGAAGCATTACATAAATTAGATGTATCACTTTTATTATTAACTGAATTAAAAAGATCTTCAAAAGCAGCCTGTTAAGATATTATACTTATATTCAATGGGTGGGTAACATCTGTGTTATTAAAAAACGCTCCCATAACAATTTACGAGTACAAATAGAATTTAGCTTATTGATCATTATTCGCTAAATATTTTGTTCGTTATTAAAGTGTATTGTGCTCTTTTTCATTATTCCTCTATACGTAAGTAATAGAGAATTGTTATTATTTCTTAACAAAATAACTTTTTTTTTGCTGAAAAAAAAAAACCTGAAGATCGAGCAAAACATTTATTTTGTTTTTTGTTCTAAATATAGGGCATAAAAAAAGAAATTTAACTGACTGCAGGTAAAGTAAAATCCCTTTCTATTTCGAAGCATTTCCTTGTTATTCGAAGATGGAACAGAAATAATCAGTTCGAAAAACTAGAAGCACATTCTATTTCCCTAGGCAGAGCACTTTTCACTAATGATTTTTTTTATTTCGCTAAATTCAAAATTAGTTTAGGAAAATATAGTTAATGTATCTATATATATGCTCACACTTTTTTTTATATACATAAAAAACTCATTGTTTTTATTTATGCATAAATTCTGCTAAAAGTAATCATTAATGTAGTTTTCTTTCTTTTTGATAGAAAGTAAACGAAGAATAACAGAGGGGAAAAAAAGGAGAAGTGAGACGAACTGGTCAAGAGGGATGTGTCAGTTTAGGCATGTTTTTTTACACAGCAAAGCGCAAGCTGAGCTAAAATACTATTAATCAGCATAAGTTTGTATAAGCCTCTCATTTATATTTCTGGTATAATTGGGATCTAATAACTAAACATTTTCTTTACTTTATAATTCATATATATTCTGTAAAAGTTATCAGAATAGCCTTGTTTTTAAAAATAATAATGATTGATTACATTTTTAGATGCTGTACACTACTGCATTTTTCAAATGGAAAAAAGTTTTATAAATAAATTGCGTAATTTTCACTGCAAGCTTCAATGAAAAAACATTTCCTACACATAATATTAAATAATGAGTTTACTCTTTCTGGGGAGCCAAAAAACACAAAAAACCCTTAAAGGCCTCTAAGGGACTCTTAAATTGCAAATTTTTTCAATTTTTTTGAAAAAAATATATGTTAAAGCCTCAACATTTCTGAGCATTTTTGATACCAAAATGTGTTGTTGATACTGTTGAAAATTTCCGAAGTTAGAGAAATAACTAGAGAATTTAAACAAAATCCCTATCTCTTTCGTATCTTTAATTTCATTTTTCTCAAAACAACAAATTTTAGCTTGCGCGCAGAAATTCTCAGAAACTATTTATATATCGATTTGAAATTTCATACATGTGTTCAAAATATGGCTCTTCATAACTTAAACTTCAATTTTCAAAAAAAAAATGTAATAAATTTTTTTTATTTGAATTTAAATTTATTTTTTTTCTTAAATTTTTAAATTTTTGTTGTAATTGTATTTAAAAAATATATTTTTTCTCTAAATTTTTTAAAAGTTAGTATAACTTTGAAAGTGTATTTTTATACCAAGTAAAGTTAATTTTGTAAATTTTGATCAATTTTGTACTTCAGAATCTTGCGCGCTGTAAAATACTAATTTTCAAATTTTTAAAAAATTGTCCAATTTTTATTTCCTCATAAATTTTAAAAAATTCTCAAATTCTCCGGAAATCTGAGAACGAATGTAAATATGTGATTATCATGTGATAAAAATTTCAAATGATTGTTTTGCTTTATTGCTAAGTTACATTGGTTTCAAAAAGGATATTTTTTTCGAGTGCACAGATATTTGTTAAGGGTCCTGAGACCCCTTAATATATTGTCTTTTAGATGATAATTTTGCTAAAAATTTTTTAACATTCTTTCTAACCTATTTCACATACATTTTCACCCACAATTCTTAGATTTTTAAATTATTTTATTCAATTTTTGCCGTTTTAAAAGAATTCATGTTTTTTTCTTTCTTAAAAATAAACTTAATTTTTAAAACATCAAACTACAATGCTCATAAACCTCGACACATTTCGAAGGAAGTAATAATGTACTTTTGTACTCGAATAGGGCCCCTAAAACGCGGATCGTGAACTTATGTCAGGGCCCCCCCCCCTTTCCGAGTTTGGGTACTAACAAACCAACGTATTTTTTTTATAAACTGAATAATCATAATTTCTTAAGATATTCTTTTACATGTAAATTGCTTAGTATGTGTGTTAAAAGTCTTTTTAAGTAAACTTTTTTTTAATACTCTCTTATAATCGAAATACACAATAATCTTCAGAAAGACATGGCTCTAAAAAGTGCAATTTTATTTGAAATTACACAAACATCAAACGCATTTATGCATAAGTTTTACTCGAGTACTTATATATGGCTATTTAATGTTCCAAAAAGAAAGCGATTTATTGCATAATAAAAATATTCTTGTATAGTATAGTATAGTATTATAATGTTCAATGTAAGTAACTGGTTTATAAAGTAAACCAGTTACGTTTAGTGTGTTACTCTTTTTATTGTATTTGTTCACGTATCGGGTATATGCAAAAGTTCTTGTTATGCAAATTTCCACATGAAATGACGTCCCATAGATGTTGTGATGACAGTATTTGCTTGTGACGGATGTATACGCGACCTTCTACTAATAATCCTCTTGGGTATTCTTTCGGGCCAGCAAAATTTATCAATCTTCTCCTAAGAAGAAAACGAGATATGCAAATTAAGTTTATTTGTTTGTGAGTTAAGAGAGTTAGTGAGTTAGAAGTGAAGAGAATAGATAACGGAAAGTTAGAAGTTTAGTTAACTAGAGGTGCCAAGAGAAATACAAGGTGAAGATTACAGAAAGTGTTAGAAAGCCTTTGTAAAAGATTAAAGATAGGAAGTTGTGATTGATAAATTAAAGTGATTATAGAAGACTGCTTAAGTTCAGGTATTGTCACCTTCCTACTACGTTATTATTTAAAGTATTAAAATGGTTAAGCGGACATTAGTTATATCTACTAAGTAATGTAATATTAAGGAGGAACTATTGTTATAAAGTAATAAATGTATTCTCCAAAAACGCGACTCTCGTCCCCTTCCTGTTGTCTGACTGGATCCTCCTATTAATAGTGTTGCATTGAATTGTGTTTGAGTCGATTAAAGTGATAAGTAAAATAATTGGAAATTATGTCGAATAATCCTTCACTTCCTTCCACACCGTTAGCTGGGTCACAGGGTAGAAGAGAATTAGGTTTGTTACAAGTTAGCTAATAAGATACACTGTATATAAAATCAAGACGTTTTTTACAGTACCGTACTTTATTTGATTTGATTTATTTATTAAAGTCATATTTTGAAGCTACATTTAGGCTATTAGAAAACGACTGAAGCTCACAATTACGAGATACAAGATGACGAATGAGCAAGTCCCCTCATTCCACAGTCTCAGAATAAATGACTAGAAAGTAAATGAATCGTAGAAGTCTGAATTCTGAATATCATATTAATTCTCTTGAAGTCTTAGATCAGGAAAGGAAGCTTATTGTCGTAAGTTCAATGAAGAGAGATTCCAAATCTATTGCTTAATACCTTAAAAATAATTTTAATACAATCCAGACTGTGTACATGAGATAGTACTTTATTTACCAGTTGATAGAGATATAGAAATTTTCATCTTGAGCCTACAAACCACTTTAGCTAATGAGTGAGCAATTAGTAAAGACGTTCTATAAAGCAACATGAGTGCAACTGTTGATGAACCTCGTAAATTTCAGCCTCCGTCTAGTGACGAGGAGACACCTTAGCTGGCATCTCCTCCAAACTATCTCACCACGTCAATGGAAGGACAATGAGCCATGGCAGATTTAACATGTATGTCCACTGAGTGTCTTCCTTGACACTAAGTATCAAACCTATGACAAGCTGGTTACGAGTCGGTGACCATGACCACTACTGGAAAAGTGTTCCGTATTTTGGCCTTGCTTGGTGAAAACAAAATAAAATCTCAGTTCTTAAATATTCAACTTCAAAACAGTTATGAGCATTTGGTACATATATACCAGGTGTATGCTGTCACAATTAAACCAGAGATGACCTTGAAAAAATCACTCCAGATTAAAAAAAGATACAAATTAATTAGGACATTATATAGGTTGGTCGTCTGAAATATACGTGATATCGAAAGAATTTCGGAAATGTAACGAAGAATTCAAAGCCTCAGAAAGCCACATGGTGAATATTCAGATATCTGTAAGGATTCAAACATTGATTTATTGGATAGCCATTAGCCAATTTTCCCTTTTAACAAACCTGTTCCCTTCTAACCAACTCTTAATTACTTTCCTTCAATCTTCCCCGTCAAGTCCTGACACCCGAAAACTTTCGACGACAGGGAAAACAAAAACATGCAGAACGAACATTAACGAAACACGACAGAGGACAACATCACGACACTCTAAAAATCAATAAGTGAAAAGGAAACAAAAAACAAAGAAGAAAAGAATCGCTTGTCAATCGCAGAGAACGGAAGTGACGCCACAGGAAGCGAGCGCGGTGACAGAGACCACTCCGCGAGTTAATTAAAAGAGATTGAGTCGCGATTAGGCAGGACACTTTGTACCTCTTGTCACTCGGTTTGCCATTATCGCCGACTTCAATCTCAGCATTTCCTCCCCGTATTTGCGGTCTCTTTTCCAGTCTTTCTTTTTTCCCTCCATCCTTTCGCCGCAGCGGGATGAAACGCCATCTTGAAAACTGTTGCTTTCACTCTGTGCCACCTTTTTGGTCATATGCAAGATCGAAAGGTCTATTCGCACTGTAAAAGTACCAAGTTTGAAGTGCGACGAGTATTTCGGGAATTCTTTATAGTATAAAGAACAAACTTCGTGAGATTGTGATTAACTTCCGTTTAAGTGTAAAGGGCTCTTAAATAAGAGCACATGGACATTTGGATAGGTTAGCTTTATTGGCGCAATTATACTTCGCCAAGATACACCAAGTGAGTGTTTATTAACGTCGCACTTCAAAGCAACAGGAGGGCTATTGGCGATGAACCACGTAATTATGTGCCATGATCAAGTGACGAGGAAGCCACCTGAGCTGGCACATTCTTCTCCAAACCACAAAACTAACGAGAGATTTAGGCATCGACAGACTTAACATGCATCAGCCCTCTACACGCAGATCTTCAGTGGCTCTTGGACTCGAACTTAAGACATTCCTGCCACGAGTTCATAACCATGACCACTAGATTACCGTGGTCACTAAAGTTCGCTACCATAGGCAAAACACATATACGTGATCAACACAGAAAAAGCTATACACAAAATTCTAAAAAGGGTCTGAATGGAAAGACAAGTATCGAAAATAGAGAAAGATCGCTGCATACCCCGGGAGCGTGCCACTACATTTATGCAAAGAGAAATGACCTCGGTTGAAAAACTTGCATTTAATTATTTTATTGATTGATTACTGTATTATACCGTTGCATTTTGAAGCAACGAGGGGGTTAATGGTACCGGGCCTCATAACTTTGAGCTTCTGTGAACACCTGAGCTGGCCAATGGTATAAACGTACACTCCCACATCACCCGCATCGTGGGGAGGGGGGTCTGAATTCTAGGGGGTCCCCACCCTAAGAACTTCTACTCTACACGAACGTAAATATTTTGATCCTCGGCAGATATAATGCTCATCAGCCCAAAAAGGCGAGTCTTAAGCAGCACCAGGACTTGAACCTATGACTTTACAAAGAAAGTCGATCTTGAACTCGCTACCATGACCACTCGGTCCCTGGGCGTTTCCGGAAGCGTGTCACTGAGTTTATCAAAAAGGTAAATCCCATGAAGCCCAGTATCTGATTATTAGTGCATCATGCTTTCACGTCACAGGTCTGGGGTTCAAAGCTGGTCAAGGCCGACTCAAACTTTCATCCCTTCGGTTGGGTAGATAAATGGTAGTTCCCAAACTTGCTTGGGAACTGGACCCCGAGGGCTTTGCGTCAGACTGACCATCTGACAAGAGCATCGGCTCATTCACCTCAGTGCTCAAGGTCACGAAAATTGAGAGGGGTACAG
This sequence comes from Trichonephila clavata, assembly GCA_019973975.1. Lineage (NCBI taxonomy): Eukaryota > Metazoa > Arthropoda > Arachnida > Araneae > Nephilidae > Trichonephila > Trichonephila clavata. The sequence goes on along the minus strand of BMAO01034402.1, from coordinate 205,492 downwards.
TAGATATTGGCCCTCTGTAGGCTGTTGTGCCACTGGGTTTGTTTTGATTTGGCAAATCCCATAAGAAAATGGAAAAATCATTCAGGCGTTTCAAAACGTGCATTTGTTTGCAGAAAGTAAGCCCTTAAGGAGCAAAGATATCCTGTAAGTCGATGAATACATATCAGAAATTTTATAAGCTTGTTCAAACGAATCAATTCATACTTCATTTATTTGTCTTTTTAATACTTTAGTCAAACTTCTCATTTTTTGTAAAACCACAGATATATGCTATATGTTATAGTAATAACCGTTGTTAAACTCATCTGCAAGCCATTTCGGATTTGTGAACATTGTTAATTCTCACATACATATTGTTATATAATTATTTAGACATTTGGATTGGTTAGTTTCATTGGCGCAATTATCATACTTCGCCAAGATGCATCAAGGGAGTGAATGAGTCTTTATTATGGTCGCATGCAACATGAGAGTTATTGGTGACGGACCATGTAATTTTGAACCATGGTCAAGTGAACGGGGTGACATCTGGGCTGACCACCGCACTCTAAAATACCACACCACACCAGATTTAACGAACATCAGTCCATCTACAGGGCCAGTCTTCAATAGTACTAGAGCTAGAACTCATGACACGCCAACCACGAGTTTCTGGCCATGAGGAGTGGGCTACCGTGGCGTCAAAAGAATTTTTGAAAACATTAATCTCATGTATAGGATGGCTTTCCTCTCTTTTTTTTATATCCCCCTAAATGCAATTTAAATCGAATCCGAACTCGGAATAAAAGTAGGTTTCTTTTGATATTATTAGTGTTATAGAAGTTTCAATAAATTCCAGGGAATAGTTTTGTGAAAATGTTGTCTTATTATTTATAAATAAAAATCCAAAAAAAAAAAAAAAATAATGAGTGGTAATTGTACTAACCTTAAAACGTTTTTAACAAAATGTTCGATCTATAAAATTTCTATTGACTGAAACATAACGAAGAAATTCCATTATCATACAATACAAAAAACATTTTTCCCATAACAGAAATATTTCTCAAATAATAAAGACGGCTTTTAATCCTAGAAAGCTTTTTGGAAAATGTTGCCTTCGAAAATTTGCTCCCTTTTCGAAAAAAAGAGAGCAAATTTGTAAACATCTTACATTTCATAGGAAAAGCAAAAAAGTCGAAACTCTAGCCAACATTCTTCAAAAAAATTCCAGTAAACAGAAAATTAAAAACGAAACTTATGTTTCAAAACATGTTGTTTTTCATTGAAAAGAACTCAAAATAATTATATTAAATAATAAAGACTAAAATTACATGTAAATTTAAAAGAAGGAAGATTTTATTCTTTCAGGAGAGTTCAAATAAAAATCAACTCTCAAAAAACAGATATTGATGGAATTTTCTCCGATATAATCACTTTAAGGCACATGAAATTTAATTGCATTTTAAATCTTTTTGAAATAAGTAACCACAGATATATGCTATATGTTATAGTAATAACCGTTGTTAAACTCATCTGCAAGCCATTTCGGATTTGTGAACATTGTTAATTCTCACATACATATTGTTATATAATTATTTAGACATTTGGATTGGTTAGTTTCATTGGCGCAATTATCATACTTCGCCAAGATGCATCAAGGGAGTGAATGAGTCTTTATTATGGTCGCATGCAACATGAGAGTTATTGGTGACGGACCATGTAATTTTGAACCATGGTCAAGTGAACGGGGTGACATCTGGGCTGACCACCGCACTCTAAAATACCACACCACACCAGATTTAACGAACATCAGTCCATCTACAGGGCCAGTCTTCAATAGTACTAGAGCTAGAACTCATGACACGCCAACCACGAGTTTCTGGCCATGAGGAGTGGGCTACCGTGGCGTCAAAAGAATTTTTGAAAACATTAATCTCATGTATAGGATGGCTTTCCTCTCTTTTTTTTATATCCCCCTAAATGCAATTTAAATCGAATCCGAACTCGGAATAAAAGTAGGTTTCTTTTGATATTATTAGTGTCATAGAAGTTTCAATAAATTCCAGGGAATAGTTTTGTGAAAATGTTGTCTTATTATTTATAAATAAAAATCCAAAAAAAAAATAATGAGTGGTAATTGTACTAACCTTAAAACGTTTTTAACAAAATGTTCGATCTATAAAATTTCTATTGACTGAAACATAACGAAGAAATTCCATTATCATACAATACAAAAAACATTTTTCCCATAACAGAAATATTTCTCAAATAATAAAGACGGCTTTTAATCCTAGAAAGCTTTTTGGAAAATGTTGCCTTCGAAAATTTGCTCCCTTTTCGAAAAAAAGAGAGCAAATTTGTAAACATCTTACATTTCATAGGAAAAGCCAAAAAAAGTCGAAACTCTAGCCAAACATTCTTCAAAAAATTCCAGTAAACAGAAAATTTAAAAAACGAAACTTATGTTTCAAAACATGTTGTTTTTCATTGAAAAGAACTCAAAATAATTATATTAAATAATAAAGACTAAAATTACATGTAAATTTAAAAGAAGGAAGAGTTTTATTCTTTCAGGAGAGTTCAAATAAAAATCAACTCTCAAAAAACAGGATATTGATGGGAATTTTCTCCGATATAATCACTTTAAGGCACATTGAGGAGTTTTAATTGCATCTTTAAGGATCTTTTGAAATAGCTACACTAAAGATATTATTAAATACTTTTTATTTGATAAGAATTAAAATATTTTACTTTATTTTTACAATACTATTTTATATTCCTTAATCTATGCTCAACCAAATAATAGAAGAAAGCGATCTCATTCTTTTACACTAAAAAATTCGAAAAAGAATATAAATTATAGGCCTAAAATATAAACTTCAACCATCAGCATCTTCTGACATGAAAAAGAAAAATAATAATCGACCAATAGAAAGCCGATTACTCGCTTCCGTAGCTAAACATTTTCTTTCAACAGAATTTTACAGGTCAACATAACTTTCTACTTCATACCTCCCTCTCGATAATAATTTCTGGAATTCCACCCCATTTTGCTGCCGCCAGGAGAAAAAGTGGCGAAAAAGAACAATTAAATATTTTCAGTCTACACAGTTTAGCGAGAAGAAAACGCTGGTGTTCGAAATATACGTCCATTTCGAAACAGTTACGGATGCGATTAAGGAAAATTTAAACCGTAGTTTTGAAACATCTGCTACAGCCAAAGCAGGGAAGAGGGGGACGACCGGAAGTTGTGCCAACAGCTGAGCGAACAATAACACAGAAACCGGAAGTTTCGAAAGCACACCTTTCTTTTCTTTAACATTCTGTTCTTCCATCAGGTACGGTCGAGGGGTCGTGTCCAAATCAAACTGACATTTCCTGAGAATTTTAGCAGACCTCCTAAATCTATATATCTTAACACAGAGCGTACTTTAGGAAGGGGGGAAAACGTAGAAAATTAAATATAAAAACTGTTACAACGTATTGCTATGATTTATTCATTAGAAATATTAAGAACTCTTGAAATGCCAAGGTAAAAAATATGAGATAGTTCAAAAATAATTTAAAATATAATTTTCAGTCATATGACCATTTTTAACACATTGAAGGATAGTAAAATATCAGGTAAGTTAAAAAAATGAGACACATCTTTTCCACAAGTTTGGTCAAATTACGGATATTTTAATAGCACTGGATATTGACAAATGGTTAAAAAAATATGCATTTTTCGAAAAAAAGTAGGATTAATTCTTGATGCCTATCAGCACCTGTTGGCCTTTGAGCGTATGTTATTTCACATATCTACACGATAGACGTTCTAAAAAAACTCTTTAGGGAGTATTTGTAGGCACTTGTTACTAATGTGACACATTTAATGCAACTGTATAATTTTATATGAAGCAATCGAAATTGTGTGTCGCTCTGATGAAATTCAGTGGCGGTAAAACGGACATGTGCATTTTACGCGGGAAAGTACGAAAACCTACAACACACAAATTGATACAGCGCCTACTGAAGTTGTACGAAGAAGCAACTAAAATCTCATACCGTGTATGGAAAAGTGGACGCTGAACAGCGTTCCGGCATTTTCAACAAATAATTTTAGACACCACATTGCGTCCGCTCATTTTTTACTAGATGCGGTTGACGCCGAATGGACTGTACTTCAAAGTGTTAATCTCAGCCATATATACCGATTTAAAAAATAGTTTTATAATTCATTCAAATAAATAACACAGTTGGTGATAGGATTTCATTTTTTTCAGATAAAAATATGCTCTGTCGTGAGAGGTTAATCATTGCATCACACATGTTAAGTTAAAAAGAAAAAAAATTAAAAGAGAAATAAAATACATAATCGAAGTTTGTTTTGTAGTTTTATAAACAGTTTTTGTAACGTAATTTTCTGACTGATTACTTTAAAACCTAAGTTCACAGTTGCAATAGCCATCGTGTAGTCTCAGAGTACGAGTTAAACAGAATGCCGGGATAAAAAAATGCGTTCGGAAGAGAGAAAAAGTAATTGATACAGTAAATTTGACATTTTATCACTTTATCATAAGCTGTAAAACACGAATAAGTATCCAGTTATTTAAATGATACCTTCACATTATTTTATATGTCCTATCAGATAAATTATAAGTACAGAGGTGGGGAAAATAGCAGTCTACACCGATTTTTTTCTTGAGGCCCAACAAGACTGTAAAAAAATCCATTTTGAAACGTGATCAAAGATTCATCTTGTATTTTTTACTATTAAAGAAACAAAATACCAGAAAGTGATTCTATAAAGAGATCATCTGCAGAGTTTGGAAGGCCGCACACAAATCAAAATTCTCATAATAAAAAATAGAAAAATAAATTGAGTCTAAATTTAATTTTTTCTGTTATCTCATTTAATGCTGATAGTGATACAGTACCTGAAGAGCTACAGCTTGAGCTTGTTAACTTGTAGTCAGTGAGTGAATATTAACGTCCCACTGTTCAGCTACACGAGGGCTTTTGAGGATGATCGTGTAATTTTGAACCATGATCAAGTGACGCGGACGACACCTGAGTAACTTGTAGTCAGATCAAAGCGCGAAGGAAACGTTTCAAGCTATGATATTAATTGATTCTTACAAACCCTTGTCAGCTGAAAAATTTCCATGTATGAAGAAATATGCTGGGAAAATGCAGTGTATAATTTGTATCAACACATATTTACGAGCATTTTTTCTTGCATGAAAATCAACAAGAGGAAATATAGTTGGAAATTGGCTGATAAACTTGAAGGCTGTGATGAGAATTTCAACAAACTATTTCATTCCTGATTTCATAAAAAATTAGTAGAAAAGTGTGATAGGGTACATTTGTCTCAAAAAGCTGATTCTTAAATTAAATGTGCCTGGATCTGTAGGTAATACGAAATTAGCACAATTAATAAATTGAATAAAACTGCCATTTTATTTAAATTATATTTATTTTTTATAATGAATGCATTCATTTAAATAAATAAATTATAGTTTAAAAGAAAACTGAAGAACACGCTTTTATACTGATTTGAACTAAGAGGTAAAAAATATTCTTAATATAAGAATAAAATGATGGACGAGAAAATTCGCCATTGGGGTAAAAGCGTGGGGTGCTTTGTACTACATTTTTACACTAACTCAACATTTCGGAACAGAAACTATAGCAATTGATTTATTTATAGAACACCCCACGTTTTTACCCCTAATGACATTTGTATTTTCAGAAAAATGTTTACATTATGGGAAGAAGTTGAGATGCACACACCCTCTCCTTTCTCACATAAAGAACACACACTTTATTTTTGTTTTATTTTAAATACCACAAGTGCATTCGATTTTAGGGTTACAGCCTTAATCCTTTAGTCACTAAATCTGGAATTAGTCGCCAAATCTGGAAAAGTATATGCAGTATGTCGCCAAATCTGAAAATGGTACGTGCAATAACTCACCAAATCTAGAAGTGGTATACGGAATTGTCGCCGAATCTGATTATCGTTATTCCTCACGATCCTGATGAGGACAATGGAACAAATTAAGAATTTTATTATCATCTGTCCTTGACAAGTGTGCAAAATTTCGAATTAATCTGACCTTTTAAAGTGGGTGAAAATCGAGTTCCAAGATTCCGTTACATACAAGTGAAACTTATAAAAGCGTGTTTAAAAGGTGCGACTCTCCGTTATCCTCCACTTCCATAATGTTGCCAGCGAGCCAAAACTAGTTGCCCACCCCTTTTGTAGTATACCCAGCACCATATATCGCATTTTCCATATTGTAGTAACTCAAAAATAGTATCTTGCTAATAATACAATTACCATCATTAAAGTAATTAATGTTACATTAAATCATGATACTTTACATATTATAGTAAAAGGCAATTGTGTCATTGTTGCAATTTACGTTCACGTAAGTATATAGTAATTTACTTCGAATGCTCAAGCATAAGAAATGTATATAATTTTAATTTATTCTATGTATAAAGGAAAATAATACAAATTCTAAACAATTTAGCTAAGTGATTAGTTAATATAATGTAGAATATCGCTTCAAAAAATTTAGTGGATTAGGTCTGAAAACCACGTAATTTTTCAAACACCCAAGTGACTGCAGCTTTTTTTAGCAAATATATTTGTATTCAGAAATGTTTAATCTGAACTTTCTTTAATGGCATGTCTCCAAAACATAGTAAAATGCAAACAATGGAAATTATTTTGAAAAATCTTCTGAATGGACATATTAATGCCCATGTGTATGTGTGTGGAATAAAAAATCTCACGTTTTTGTAGCATTTTGTTAAATACATTTTGGCAACATTTTTAAAGTTCCTTTGATTTGTGTTAAAATAAGATTTATTTTTTCTCTTTTAGCATTGTGCCAAAAAAAACTGAATATTTATATTATTATACCAATTACACACAAAAAAGTTTTCCAGTTTTGTGTTTTCAAACACATTTTTGAATCATATTAGTAAAAAAGCAATAAAAGATTTGAAACATTTTTTTACTATATTTATTATACTGTATAGTATTTCATAATTCAGTTCGTTTATAACTTGCTACGATTCATTATTCTTCAGTTTAGTGAAGCAAACTAAAAATAATAGAAATGCTTGAAGTTACGAAACATTTTTAATTATTGAATTGATTTGTATAACATTACATAACTTTGAAATTTTTCATCTTAAAATTAATTTCAGAGTTGTCACATAACTCTCTCATTGGCTGCGGTGGCCGAGGGCAGCAGCATTACGTCTGTCAAGACTTGGATCCTAGTCACATAAAAAAAACCTACCGCTTGCCATAACAACGATATTCGTTCTCATACCGACTCACTGGTAGGGGAGCGTGTGGCGGTGGTATCCATATAAGGCACTAACTGCCTCCTGACTGAAGTGATCATTTTGGCCTAGGGGTAGGGTGTGTGCCAACGGAACGGAAGGTATCGAGAATGAATTTCTTTCAGATCAGCCTGCATTGTCAAATACTCGTTCAAACGGTAATTTGAAACAGATAAAAAAAGTGCACGACTCACAATTTTACAAACCTAGACACAAACCGGCTCGACTGATGACCACATTTCAACTAAATAAGTTGAATGATTGTTTGCGGTATTAGATCTAGGCCTAGACATGGACAACGGTCATCGCATAATAATACAGTCTTGCCACTTTATCTAGTTGACATGCAGTACTAGAATAATATTTGACTATTAAAATTATTCGGATCATGATTTTATTAAGACTGAATCGAGAACGGAACGAGGCCCTACCAAGGATGAGGCCCTGGGCCTAGGTGGACCATACCATAAGACGTCCGTGGTGATACTAAGCTCAAACTCAGGATATACTGGGTATGTGTCCTTGACCATAACCCCTATGCTAACGAAAATTACAAAGTCTATCCCTCATGGCTTTCGTGTTGCTTAGAAGAGCAGCTCTCTCTCTTTTCGTACAAAATAAATCTCACTTTCACACTAATGAAAATCGTTTTTTTCCCTTCAGAATAAAGCTTTTTTCGGCACTTAAGTTATTTTATTAACAGCAAAAAATGTAATTTTTTCAACTTCAGACAAGATATTGCTTTATTTTTCAAGTTGGATAGTAGCTGAAAATCAACAATTACAAAAAGGGGCATAAAATAAACAATTTTTTGTTTGCCTTTGTGGATAGAAAAAATCGAATAAGAAATATCAATATTTGATAATATAATTCTCTTTCATTTGCAATTGTTTACTTATTTTTACCTCGAACGTTACGCGTGTGCGATTTTTCAAGGCCAACGCAACACGCAAACCAAGCATGCTTGACCACCATTTTGCATGTTTCATATCACGTGAGAGAAATAACCAATCATTTTCGAGCTTAGAATTAGGGTTCACTGAATAGTGGATAGCGGTGATATTTATATAACGGCCTACTTAATATGCACAACGGTTTCCTAGCGGCACAATGTTTATTAACATTGTCACGAAAAAAAATTACGATTACAATTAAGATTGAACAATTTATACGCAAAAGAAATATTGTAAGGTATTAATTTTACCTTATTTCTTTCAATGTCTTTATTCTTAACAGGTTTTAACCGTTAATATTCCGATTTTGTCCCGTTACCATCTATAAAGTTTTGAAGTAATTTAAAATTTACTTCGATTAATCGATACTAATTACAATATCGGTTTTCAAATTCCGATAAATGATAAATGTTCGTTCTGTCTGTTAACAGTATAAGTTTAATTCAATTCGGAATTTATTAAGTTTTAATCAAATTTTAGCATTGAATAGGGAAACATATCATAAATTTCTCATCTTGCGTGTTGCGTTTTTGATGCATTTGACATGTCTTGACAAAAAAAGGTGCAATAACTGAGAGAAATGTTTTGTAATCTGTTGCATATTTTAGGAAAAACGCGCATTGGTATAGTGGTTACTTTTCCGTTTCGTCGGCCCAAATCTCGCCAAGTTGGAGTCATTGGTAACAACACGGAATATACACATAATAAATATTAGTTCTTATAGGTATTTATCCATTTTTTATATGTTATGAGAAAGACGTTCCTGATAACAAGAACACGGCTTGTTTTGAAAAGTGGAGGTAAAAGGTTACCGTTTGGCGTTAGCTGTATCATTTTTGGCGACTTTATCATCTGCACCGGCGAAATAAAAACGTACCGTAGTGTTATAGTTCAAGGATCCTGGACCGTTGATTTATTAAAATCGCATTTCGAAGCTACATTTGGGCTATTGGCAACGGACATTGTGATTCTGAGCCTCGGCCAAAAAGTGACGAGGGGGACCCACTCTATAAACTTTCACACCACTTCAGTGAGAGGATTTTTTAGCAGATTTAACGCTCATCACTATTCTAGATAGCAAGATGCCGCTGGTGCTTGGTGCCAGTAAACAGGTCTAACAGGAAATCGTTTCAGAACAAAAAAAAAACTTTAGAATTTTATTTTAATACGGTATATTAATTTAAAATACGATATGTAGTTTAATTTGGTATAAAAGAAAATCTTACATGATAAACGATTACACAAATTTAATTCCCACTAGAGAGTAAAAATTCTCAATATGCTGCAACATTTCTTCACACACACAAAGATATTGTAAGTTTTTCATCAACAACATTGTAACATTTCAAGAAACTAACAATGTAACGTTTTAATTAAGTAAAATTCTTAATTAATCTCATTTTATTAACCCCTTAGTCAGTTTGGAAAAAAAGAAACGTTCCCAATAATCTGGAACGCTAAAGAAAAATGCATTTTTTTTAAAACCAGAAATGATAAAAAAAAATAAAAAAAAATCGCAGAGGATTTTTCGTACCATTAATTTTATCGTGAAAAAAGTATGAACAGATTTAAAGAGATAATGAAATGTATTCTAAGCAAATTAACTCATTTATTTTCTAATGTATCAACAAATTGGAAACATCGATTCCGGAAATTTCTGTTTTGGGGAATACTTGGTTGTTATAAACGTGTTCGTTTCAAATTTTGTTAAGGCTGTAGCATCCTAATTTGGGACATTTTTTCAGATATAAAAATATAAAAGAACGAAGTATTAATGCTATATTCTAGCTTCACTAACCTAAAGGAAGCAGTATCTTTTATCATACTCATTTAATTCCTACTCTCTCTCTCTCTATTAGCTCACTCTCTATATTTATCTTGTTCAAATTTTCAGTAAAAAAAAAAGGGATTTTAAAGCACTCAATTGAGCTGGAATTTTATATACACACTTATTTTGAATGGCAATACAGTAATTTAATTATGATTAATAAATATTGATTAAAACTAATTATTCAAAAAATTACAAATACAGCCTCATTGGCATCATTCTTCGCGACTTAGAAACCATTTTGGTGTGTCAAAACTTGAAAAGGTTTTTTTCTCACATTTTAAAACGCTCTTTTGAGCTGGAGTTTTGTATACACTATTGTTTTGTGTAAAAATACGATAATTTAATTATAATTAATAAAAATTGATTGAAATTAATTATTTAAAGAATTACAGATACAGCCGCGTTAATTTCATTTTTAGCGACTTGGATCAAATCTTAAAGATTTTTTTTCTCACGTTTCAGTTGAACTGAAGTTTTATATACACGATTGTTTTGGATGACAATGCGATACTTTAATGATAGTTAATAAAAATTAATTGCCCCTTAATATTGTAATTCTGTCATATGTATATTAATTGTAACTATTTAATAAATATTAACTAAAATAATTTTTTTTTCTTGATCTAAGTAGGAATTGCCTTAATTTTTTTATATTACTTGTTTTTATCTGAAAAAGGATCCATTTTCCTGGTATCAATAAAATATGCCTCGCATTTTTTCTCCTATAACGTGATGCTAAATGAGCTATCCCTTTACGGGTTAAAATTGAAAAGATAAACATTTATGAAACATTTGGAAATTTTAAAAACTTTTATTATAAACAGATATCAAGTATAATGTTCCAAATTTTCGTTAAAACTGAGACATTTTTCGGTTTGAAAATGTGACCCGCGTTTAGTGCAAGCTCTCGTATATTAGGCAAAGATACCCTTAAATCAATATTTGTTCTAACCGAGACTATGTTATTCGTTATACAATATATTCTCGTATTTCTCTAGAATTTTTAAAAATGTGATTAATATAATAATTCATATTATCAATAAACATGTGGTTAGAATTACAAAATCAATATTTAAATAGTAACACAAAAGGTTCGAATTATATTTTAGTTCATTTCTTTATCGCCAACTTGACGGATTGTCTTCCTATTAGATAGAAGTATGATATAGCAAATCGTGCTGTTCGCCAAGGTGTAAATTAAACTAGGATTTTATGTTGATATTTGACTTGAAATGTGTTCTTCAGGAATATTTGTTTTCGTGCAGGGAAATTTAAAAATTATATTAAAATTTTATTCAATATATTAAATTTAGTGGTAAAGCCTTTTACTTCTTAATATAAAAATGGTTTTTGGAAACATTTGAATCTAAAAACTTATCGTTAGAACTGGTATTTATTGTATAATTATGAAATAAAGAAGAATTTTGCTTTTTTTCCAAAACCGTTTTTTGAGGACTTTTATTTTTTTTAAAAAGTTGATTCGATTCAAAACGTAATAGAACAGATTTTAATTAATCTGACCCATTAATACTGAAATACGAATTTTACGAATACTTGATTTTGAAAGAGAAATCGATAGAACTCAAAATTTCTTAGATTAAAAGCTATTGTGTTAATGTTATAAATGATAAATTGTTTTTTGAAAATAAACTTTTATAAAGATTTCGTTGTAACGAAAAAATATATGTTTCATAACTAATTGAACCTACGAAGTTAAAACTAAATAAATACATATCGATTTAATTCATTATATGTACATCACAACTCCAATAAGTTAATTAACAATTCAAATTATAAACTATCATTACATAAATCAAACGTAAGACAAGTAAGGCTTCATTAAACCGTTTGCTTAACTGTACTTTCAGCTACAGAGATTTTTTTGTATTAATTCAATCTATTAGTAGAATGCCATGTTTTCCTTTCAATAATATGTGGTGTACTGTTTTAAAAATATACTTTACTATTGTTTGGTTTAAAAATAAAGTAGAACATTAAATAAATTTTGTTTGCATCTATGAGATTTTTTCCGATTCTTCTTGGAAAAATTTAATTTCCATAGCGTTCGTTTTAATCCGCCACATTTCTTTATCCCGCCAAGGCCCTGGATCCAAAGGTGGTGTTAATTAATGGCACTGTATAAAGCAACACGATGATAGTTGGCGATGAACCACGTTATTGTGAACCCTAATCAAATGATGGAAACGATATCTGGACTGGTACACCACTGCAAATTTCCACACCATGCCAACAAAATGACGTTTGAGCTTCGACAAATTTAATATGCATTAGCTTCTCTACAGGATGGGTTTCAGTGACACTTGGTTTCAACTTATGACACACAAGCCACGAGTTATTTAGAAAAGAAAAATGACGTATTTTTCTATCTTTAATTTAAAGTGAGATTTTGCAAATCTTTCGTTTTAACACAGCAGATTAATAGATTTAGAATTTGGTTAAGACAGAAAAATGTCAAGCATTTTTCATTTTCCCTCTAAAATCAGATTTTACGAATCTTTCGATTTAGCATAGAAGTTGAACAAATCTCGATGTTCGTTAGAACAGAAAAATGGCGGGCATTTCTCATCTTTCACCCAAAATCGGATTTCAACGGACAAACTAACGGATCTCGTTAAACCAATGCTCGTCAGAACAGATACATTTTTCTTGAACTCTCTAAACAGAGTAACAATCATTCAAATCCTGTAGCGAAAATTGGGAATCTACAAGAAAACGACAGAAAGCGGAACTATATTAAACTGCAATTTCGTGTTCAGTGGTTTATTACGATCCATGATCCACAGATTATCTGCAGCGATTGTACAAATAGTATATATCTACTGATTCAAAGACAGCGAAAAGGAATTGCGCAAATCACGCTAGACAATAATCTCTACGGCGCATACCTGTCACAGATTGATAAATAGTACGAAGGCACGGAATAATATTGGGACAAAATGAAATTCAGTTCCAGGAAGGAATGGTGATTTGTTTTGATAAAGTTCTTCGCTCTGTTACCTCTCAGGGAGCGATGTAACAGAATATTATTCGAATATTAAACTTTAGATGGAATTAAGAAACGGGTTGAATTTTTTTTTTGAAGAAAGAGACAAATTAATCTACAATGCAAAAACAGAAGTAGGTGTCGAAAACAAACTGTATTTTTAAAGAAGTTTTAATATCATATAAGAATCCTGAAGAATTATAATTTCGAAGATAAATATTAGGTTGGGGGATATGAAATGGATTTTCTTTACATATGAACGTTTGTCTTCCTGTTTTCGGTATAACCTCGTTTACAATCGTATCGTCCATTGCCGGAGTCACATTTCAACGAAAAGTTTTTCTCGAAAGTGTTCTACTTTGTTATTTGTTTTGAATTTCGAAAGGATATGAACTGAACTGATATTCACGAAACTTTTTATCAGAGGTAACTTGGTAATAATGATGCAAAAGCTGCACGAAGTATAATAATTGTGCAAAAGCTTGTATATAAATAGGTGTTTTTAACGTGTAGAATAATTTGCATCATAAAATATATACAAAAATTGTTTTAGGAATATTATTACGAAAAGAATTAAATGCCTTTTTTTGCAAAGAATGAAAAGACATTTTCAGAACTTTTCCCTTTTATGATAACTGCTTCTATAATAATATTCATCATAAGGGTTATTCCCTGTCCTATACAGACAGACAAACTGGAAGGGTTTGTAGGGGTTACAAAGACGAATCAAAATCACATAGGAAATCAGGGTTGTAAATGCTATAATTGTGAGCTGTGGAGCAAAGAAGAAGAGAAAAAGAACAGAAATAGCATCACCTTAAGGGGACAGAAAACATTTTATTGAAACGTTGTACTGAAACAAATGCTTGAAATTATTGACAGAAGTTCTGGTAGGCCTGACGGTTACGTTGCATGGATTCCTGGCATGCCACGTATCCTCTCGGCAGCTACAGATATTCGAGCGTTTCCTTCAACTGAAGTAGCAAGCGTCTTGCACACCAAACTCCTTATCTAAACCTAGAAAAAGTTCATGCACTTTCGAACACCTGATGTAGTACACCCTCTCAATAAAACGTTTTCTGTCTCATTAACAAGTTACTTTAACACTATTCTTTCTCTCTGCTTATTTGCACAATAGCTCGTAGCTAAGGCATTTGTGACCCCGCATTCCTATGCGATTCTAGGTCATCTCTGTAAGCCCTACGCACCTTTCCAGTTTCTCAGTCTGGAAGCAAATGACCCTGTAAAGCTAAAACTTCTGTCCAGAACCTCAAATAGGATTTTTGAAAAATTAACATTGAAAAAAAAATCTCTATTTAGATGTATTAAAACATCAATAAATCCACTTCCCAATTATATATTTCAAAATTCCTAGTTTAATTTAGAAGTCCTAGCTATATATAGGCTAAATTTTACTCTAAAAGCATTTTCTATTAAAGAAGAATATTTTGAATATATTTATCATTTTTTCTCCTTTTTGAAAAATATTTTATTTAATTTTTTACTGTAATAATATTTTTAAAACAATTTAATATGTATATTTTAATTCAAGTGACACTAAATACAAAAAAAAGTTATTCATTTAGACGTCTTTTCAAAATCACGGCTCCGTAAACGTAGCCAGTCATTTTAAAAATATTTGCTACGCAGGTATCTCAGATAGTAAAAAAAAAGTTCAGCATTATAGAACTTATTTTAATCAAAACTACTTTCTGAAAACATATTCAGTTAAATTTTTGAAAATCAAAAATTTTAAGAAACCTAAGATCTATTTACCAAAGAATATTACAGCTAACATTATCTCGTTATATTTTATGTATTTTTATAAGCACACGAAATCGAAAGTTTCTTAAATTCCGTTTACTTTTTGTTTTTTACTTTCACATTTTTATTGATTACGAGCCAAGCAAATCTGGTCAAAAAGAAATTCAATAAAAGGTTTTTAAACATATCGTGTTCCTTTTAAAAATTATAAAACATGTCCAGACGAGCTTGTATACTTTATTTTACGTTACACATTTTCGTTATTTCCTATGAAAATGTTATAATGTATTTTATAAAGTTATATATTTTCCCTTTCTGCTATATTCAACTTAAACACGCCGTTTTATCCATGTATAGATTCTGTTGAAATATAAGCTTCAATGTACATGTGTGCAAAGAAACTTGAAAAATTTAATCGAAAGGAAAACATTACTCAACATATTATTGTGTGAACTTAAAATTTTATGCTAAGCAATTTAATATTAAACGTGTGATTCTGTAACGAATTGTATTAGTAATTTTATCAAAATTAAATAAATTTTATTTGAATTTAAATTATTTTAATAGTTATTCGAGTCATGAATAGAAAATAATTTGAACTGAATGGATAAGAAATGTAGTTAATTACGTAAAAATACCTAATAGTTTGAAATTGAGAAAACTTTTAATTTGAACCGTATATTTTTGGCTAAAAAATAAGACTCTGGCACAATATGTATAATTTTACTGGAATATATGTTCACAACGTGAATTAATTTTAGGTAAGAATCTTTAAACAATTGGTACCAAGTATGCTGTAGATTCTTTATTTCACATTTGTTAAACGTTGCTGTATTTTTTCAATATTAGTTAAATATCTTTTTTGAAAAAGAAGCTGTGTGTATTTCATTATTCTAGAAATTGTCAACGCACTTTTTTCCCTCTTGTTCGAATTTGTCAGTACCGTATTTTTCCGAATATATTCCAAATCTTGTATAAGCTGAGGGTGCGAGTTTCCTTCAAATATTTACCAAAAATTCGAAACCCATGTACCGATTCGAATAAAATAGCTCTTGTAATTTTCTAACATGTCACCAGGAGGGCGAAAATGTTGTCAAACACCACAGACAGGGTTGAAATATTTTTTTTTTGAATTTGAAAATATATATATGTTTATGGTACGTGATCGTCGACCTATGTTTCATGTCCTAGCTGCATGAGGTTCCCCTGCATTTCGACATCACAGAGTAAATGAGAATTTTACGAACTTTTCGAAAACTCAGACATTGACTTAAGAATTTATGTGAATTTTTCCCCTTTTAGAAAATTTCCTTTAGAACATCCAAAAATTTAAAATATTAATATTGCTTGCTCTTGGATAAAGGAAAGTATTAAGAAACCCTTTTTTCTTGAACTGTATTTTTTCCGATATATTAACGAATCCAGTTTCAAAATGTTCCAAATTTCTCGGCTTATGCATGAAAATGTACGGTATATAAAACGCGCGCGCGATTAAAAATCTCACATTTTTCATTTCCCCAATAAAAATAAATTCAATTCCAACTTAATCAACTTATTTATACGTATTGCTGATGGCAAAAGTCTGTTAAATATTGCATTTATAAAGAAATATATTTTGTTATGAAACAAAACCATCAGCTTACTAATCAGAAAAATTCAAGTGAATCAATCCAGGATTTAAAAAAAAAATGTTTTTTTTTTTGCTTTACCTTTTACAAATGACGTTTTACTTTCCCTCCAGAAAAATGGTTTCACTGCAACAAAAGGAGTTCTTGTCATGAAACAATAACAAGGCTTTTGTGTGTAATTCACGTGAGAAATGTTTACACTTAATTGATCGAGTTGAACATAATGACTTCAAAACATGTTTCTTTTAGAGAAAAGTCTGTGTAAGAAAGATACATAATATAACGTGCTGTGAAAAAATACCGAACTTTATTAAGTACTAATATGGTAATAAGACTGGTTTTATGGAAAATAAATTCAAAAATAATTTGAATTATTTGAATTTTTTACAATACAGGGGAATTAGTTTACGAATTAGTTGGGCAATTTTGTAAGTCAAGAACTTCCAAAATATTTAATGAAATTAACTTGCTTAAGGTATCCGACTACTTGTGACGTTTTTTTAAAAAACGGAAATATGGGGATTTTTTGTTGTTTTTAGATTTGGATTAGTACATTTTAAGAAAAATATACTAAAATTAAGAAGAGTAACAGAAATTATTATTACCAAAATAAGTAAAAAATTACAAAAAAATAAATAAAAATAAATAAATAAAAAAAAATAAAAATAAAATAAACGCGGCCCATTCTATACCAAAAGTTTATAAACAAATTTTCAGTTTTGATGTGTAAATATGTTATTCATTTTTGAAGTGACCTTCACGATAAGAGAAATTAAAATTTTTACAAAAGCTAGGGCACTTTATCTTTACTATATGAATTTTTTTTAAAAAAACAGTGATTATATTCATATAAGGGACTGTAAATTTTATAATAAAACAGTCATTGATAAATCTGAAGGTTAAAACACTTCTATTATACAGAGCATACATAAAAAATTTCAGTTAATTATTTTCAAAACTTTTTGAGCACACAATCGCTGACTCCGTTAGAGCATTTTCAAAAAACACATTTTGAGTAAAACGTGTTTTAAAATACATTTGCTTTTACTAAAACACTTGTAGTTTTGGTTCTAATGAACGGAAAATAATAAAATTAGTATTTTTATAAAACTAATAAAATGTCCTATACAATAAAATTATAAGAAAAATTTGTCAATTTTTGGCAAAATTCTTAATTTTAGGGTAGTCGGTTACCTTGACTAGTATTAATATATCCTAAATTTATGCATAAAGGACTTTAGGATTTAAACGGTATCCATCTTTTAGCAAGCCACCATAATTCATTGTTCGTCATCTCGGTAATGAAGACGGGTGCTGAAAAAGTGAAATACTGGCTTTGGTTTTAGGGGAACAATTCTGCATTGCAAGTACGACGCAATTTTTTTTGAGAATACAAAGAAATGGCCCTAAAATAAATACAATTGTCGCATCATATTTACCTGGACATACTACAGATTTTCTTTATTATCATCAATGATAAATGGCCGGAGGTTACATTTTCAAAAGGATGTCGAGCCTTGTCACTACTATAACGATGTTATACCTTACCTCTGTACTGAGGTACCAGTTTGGACTTGCCTTGGGTGAGTGAGTGAATATTAACGTCTCACTGTTCAGCTACGCGAGGGATTTGAGCAACAGACCTCGTAATTTTTAAACTATGGTCAAGGAACAATGACGACACCTGAGCTGGCACGCTCTCTCCTAGCTACCACATCAACTAACGGGAGGACTTTTGAGCTCTCAACAGATTTAACGGGCATCGTTCCCCTACACGGTGGGTCTTGACTCAAACTGAGTGATACTGAGCTCAAACTCATGACATGCCAGCCATGATCCGATACCTTGACTACTAGACTACGGCTGCTTTTGGATTTGTCTTGGAGGGGATATTTAATGGCCACCGCGATCATTAGATCTTACACCGCTGGATATCATTTTATGGGTTTTTGTAAAGGATCAAGTGTACCCTCCACCCTTTAATGCTTTCATTCCTGAACTAAAATCAAGATCTGCACTGCAATTAATTTGATCGAAGGAAATATGCAGACAATTTTGTGGCAAGAATTAATTCACCGATGAGACATTTGCAGAGTAATGAAAGGAAGCCACATTTAGCATTTATGATATTGGTGAACTTGGACAGTTTCTCTGTCTTACAACAATATGAGCTTTATTTCTTTTCTTGTAAATCACATGTAATAAAATATTCGTTTTGCCCAACTAATTTGTAGAGACCCCATATAATATAATGGCTAGGCAACAATATGGCATATTTTATTCCACGTACACGTTGGTTGATTATGGTAATTAATAATCTTTGATAGATTATACACCTTCAGAAGTGATACATAAGTAACATGAGTAACCACAGCAGCCGAGTAGTCCGATTCGCGACCAACGTAGTTTCTGTCGACTCATGGGTTTGAGCTCTGATGACAATGAAGATCTGGAGTGATGCACGTTCGACTGGTAGAGCCCCAAAATTCTCACTTGGCGTAGTGTGGAAATTTGGAGAATGAAGTGCCCATTCGGGTGTCACCCTCTTCACTCAACCGTAATTAAAAGAGGTTCGTTATCAATTACCCGCTTATTGCTTCGAGAGTGAGAGTGAGATAACATTAACGTCGCCTTACTCAGCTGCACAAGTGCTCATCATTTTGAACCATGGTCAAGTGACGAGGGCGATACTTGAGCTGGCACCCCCTCTACTAACTACAACACTACACCAACGGAAAGACGTTTGAGCCCCGACAGATTTAACGTGCATCAGCACCTTTACACGGTGGATTTTCATCGGAACTAGGGTCGAATTCTTGTTGCTTCGAAGCACGATGTTAATAGATAATAAATTAATGTTAAAAACTATTCGAATTGCTGTAAACGTTACTCTTTTGTTCTTTTTGACTTGTGTGAGTGAGAGTTATGATAAAGTCGCACAAGACAGCAACTCAAGAGCTACTGGCGACGGACATCGTAATTTTGAGCCTTGATCAAGTGAGGAAGATGATATCAAAGCCAGCACCTGCCTCGCTTTAGCATCTCACCACACTAACCGAATGACATTGAACCTCGACAACTTGAGCGTGCATCATCCCCCTTAAGCGGCGGGTCTCCAATGGCACCAGGACTCGAACCTGCGAAACTCGAGCCAATAGAGTTTGAGACCATAACCAATAGGATACCGCGACTTCCTTGTGATTTGAATTATTAGTAATTCACTAGTGTGAGTTACATGGCTGGTGATGTGCGAGTCATATTGCAGGTTCGAGCCCCGATTCGAGTTCATCAGAACCCCTCTGCACTGCGGATCTTTAGAGGTACTAGGGTCGAACTGATAACACGCCGGCCACGAATCTGTTACCTTGACCACTAGGCTACTGCAGCCACTCAAGTTCCTTCGAAGTGTGAAGATTAACAACAGCAACACAATTGCAAGAAAAATATTTTGCAAAACAAAATCCTATAAATAAACAATAGCAGACAATTGCTGAAACTGCTTAATTCAAAATATTTTTGAACAAAATAACACATTTCTAGGACTCTAGAACATTTTCTAGTTCTAGAATCTAATTACTCCAAGAATGAGTTTAGAGACTCCAAGCCTTATATTTACAAAAAAAAAATCATACAAAATGTCTTGAATGTTATCTTCATAGCACTAAATCTTCATAGAGCATACCGTTTTAACCATAAAGCATAGACAAATTTCAATTTAAAAAAACTAAGCAGTTACTTTAATTCTAAAATTAAAACACAGAGGAAAACAAAAAGGTATTGGATGTAAAATTAAATATATGTTAAAAAACAACCTAGTGCGTTATCTGCCGAAAGCGACAAATCGGGAATTATTGCATAAGTCTGTAACGCACAAAAGATTTAAATATATCGCACACCGAATTGGATAAACACCCCAAAATACTCATGTTTTTGTTCGCTGCTTCGTAGGGCAAAAATAGATAACGAAAAATTCTGAAAATAGGATTCATTAAGAATGAACGCAGTGAGGTCCCCTTTTCCGATCAATATTAAGGAGGAAATTGGCTCATTTATGAACAAAATGAGGAGACAATCTCAAATAATATCTAAAGAAATCAAGTTACTCCGCGACCAACAACACAGGTACTATAATGACGTCAATGGACTACTTTAAATAGATTTAAGTAACTATAGTGTACACAAAATCTAAAATTGCCCTTTCTACGTAGATTAAGCATTACGTTGCGGGAAAAAAAAACCCACGAAAGAGTTATGTTAACGTCGCACTATAAAGCAACACGAGGGCTATTGGCAACGGACCTTGTAATTTTGAGCCTCGGTCAAAACAGAATTACTAGATGATATTTTAGGAAAGGAATTATACAGCACAAAAAGGATATATAAGGAAGGATTTAAGATTTAAAGGAAGTGTATATGTAAGTCAATATTTACTATTGAATCATGCTGCATGTAATAGTGTAATTATGCAACACTGAAAGAGAAGGAGCTAAATTAAGTCCATGGTCACGAATTCATGACCAGTACTATTTCTGTCAAGTAAGTTCACGTCCAGGAGCAACTAAAGGAGTGAGTGGATATTAACATCAAACTATTCAGCTACTGAAGAGCTTTGGGCGACAGATGTCGTAATTTTGAGCCATCGCCAAGTGATGAGGACGGCACCTGAGCTGGTACCTCTTCTCCTAATTTCCACACCAAACGAACAGGAGGACGTTTGATCTTCGGCAGATTTAATGTGAGTGAATATTAAGGTCGCACTATTCAACTACACGAGGGTTTTTTGGCGACGGACCTCGTAATTTTGAATCATGGTCAAATGACGAGGACGACACCTGAGCTGGCACCTCCTCTCTTAACTACCACAACTCACCGACGGGAGGACGTTTGAGCTCTCGACAAATTTAACGTGCATCGCTCCCCTACACGGTGGGTCCTTGGTGGGGCTGGACTCGAACTCATGACATGGCAGCCACGATCCGATACCATGGCCACTAGGCTACCACGGCCCCTATATTTAATGTGCATGGACTCCCTTGCACGGCGGGTCTTCAGTGGCTCAGGGACTCGAACTCCATGACACGCCGGCTGTTACCTTTACCACCAGGGGCCACCGAAATGTCGCCTTGTTGAAGAGCATATTCAACATTAATTCTGTCTCTTTGTCATGGCGTGAGAGCTTAGAGAAGAGGGGGGGGGGGTGTTAATTCAGATATTGTCATCGCCATTTGATCGTGGTTCAAAATATCGAGGCTCGTCGCCAATAGCCCCATGTTGAATCCGAATGAGATGTTAATAAACACTTATTCAATATAAATCTAAGAAAATTTTTTCTATTAGAAAAATGTTCCAAAAATAATACAAACAGTGTTTATTAACGCTGCACTATGAAGCAACAGGAGGGCTATTGCGGGTGGATCTCCTAATTTCCAACCTCGATCAAGGGACGAGGACTACACAGCTGAAGTGTGGCATCCCTTTTCCAAATTACCACACAATTCCAATGGGAGGACTTTGAGAATTGACAGATTTATCGTGTATCAGTCCCTATACACGTCAGGTCTTCAATGCTACTACGGTTCGAACTCATGACACGCCTACTACTCCTAGTTTGGCGAGAGCTTAGTGCGATTGGATTATTTTGATGATGAAATTATTTCATGTAAAGATACACACACGCGTACATTTTATGTCTTAATTCAAGAAAGATAAAACTTTCTTGCTTACTTGATACATGCAGTTTCTCTTTAACATAAAAATTTAGAATTCCATTTGTAGTATTACAGTGCAGGGATAAAATTGGGAGAGAAAGAGAGAGAGAACTCAGTTTATACATTAAAAAAATTTATTTATTCAAATAGTGATGAGTTATCAGTGAAAAAATGAAGTTTTTAATACTCTAGAATCAATACATCAATATACACCCTCCTCTTTTTTTTACACAATTTTGAAATAACACGGTTCATTAATAAACTATTTTAAGCGAATTTTTTCCTAGCACGTATTTTTTGCCCGATTTTGAAATAAAACTATTCCCTACTGTATTTTCTAACACATTTTTATTTGTTCTAGGACGAACGAAATTCTTTATTTGAATCAAAGCTGACAGTAGTGCTAGACATATTTGACACATTTACTGATAAGGACAGCATTTTTGATCCTGCTCATAATAAACGTGCACATTTGCTATGAAATAATGATAAATACAGTACCGTAACGGAGAATATTAGGGACCCCATCCCCTGCTTAGTCAGGTTTTGAGTCCCCTAGAATCCTGCCTCCCCCGCAATGGGGATGGTTGCGGGGGTTTACGTTATGCCAGTGGATAAATCATTATTAATCAATAGTTTTATTCTTAATTTCAATTTGAATTTTTATTTGTTGTATGTATGTACTACTAGAACAAATTGTCACTGTACACTAATTTTATTTTTTTTTTCTATAACAAAATGAACGCCTTGTGTTTTATAAATATGTTACATGAATTTCATTATTACTTTTTTTGTATGGCCTTTTGGGAAAATATTTAGTTTTTTTTCTCCATTTTACACCATTTTTTAAAGTTGTGGAACATCCTCCTAAATTTATTTTATGTTGCATGTATTTTCTTCAACAGTTTCGTAAAAAACGTATCTACCGTGCAAAAAAAATAATTGGGTGTATTATGAAATTTTTCTTTTAAAATATTTTTCTTTGCTCAGGTTCCATCTTTAATACCAAATCAAGACAGTATTACCCCAATAAGAAAAAAAAATTCTGTAAAAAAAATATTAAAAAAGAACTTTAAATTATGCTATAATTTTTATTTGAGAAAAAATAGCAAATCAGCAAATTAAAATAATTAACAAATAAATACAACTGAAAGTTTAGAAAAGTAACGACAAGAAACTGAATTTCTGTACAATGGGATATCAGCTGAAATATATATGTGCTCATTTGATTGTGGTTACAAAAGTATGAATTAAATTTGACAACTTCAGTGCAAAGCTAAACTAAACAAAAGATAAACCATCTTCAAATATTATTGCATTTCCTTGATCAATGACTAAAAAAATGAAATAATACTATAAAACGGCGGAAACATACTTTTTCTTTTTAAAACCAAATAGTCTATGTATAGACGATGACTTGGAGTGACGAGTCATGCAGCAAAAGCAAAAAGCCTGAAAGGCAGCCACACCCATTTTAAATAGAAAAATTTTAAATTTAAAAGAGATTTGCCAAAAGTAGAAGCATTGCTTGCATGTGGAAAATTGCACGATAAAAAAAAACACGCGAAGAATTCGGCAAACAGTATACTTAAAAAAAAAAGCAATGGGAAAATTCATATTAAATCAAATGTAAATAGAGTATATTGTTATTGGGAGGGTGGTATTTATATAGTATCGGAGAACACTATTACAAGAAAATCTACCTTTATTAGGAGTCTATAGTTCTAAAATTTCATTCCATGTTAAGAATTTTTTAAATGAACTTTTATAGAAACGAATAATGCATCTGGAAAAATAAGCCAACTCGGGGATTAAAACTGTAAATGAGGGTCTGGCAGCCTTTTCCCCTGGAAAACTCCAATCAACACTTCATTTCCAACAAGCAGATATGAAGCTATTTTGACTCGAAAATAACAGAGAAGCTCTTAGCCAGAAATAAATGACAAAAGCAATTTATATTAATGCCTGGGTGAAGACCACCCCCTCCTCCTTGCCACCCCCAAGCTCCCGTATTCAATTTGTTCGGAGGAGGGAGGGGGAGCAGCAGTATTCTCATCCCTGATACATTCCTCTCAGCGTTTCCTTTATAATAATCGTAGCACACAGTCAATCCTTCATTCTCTCCCTCCTCCGCCTCGTCCTCCTTTCCTCTCCCGCGATTCATCAAACTCCTCCCACGAGCCACCTCACCCGCGGACATCGGTGGACTCTTCCCCATTTCGTTGCCATGACGACTACAGGTAAGGCCAGGTGGAAAAGGTGTCTGAGCAGCTGGTTTCACGCACTTCCGGTCTCCACGCCGAGGACTTGTGGCAACCCTGTTTCGGTTGTCATGGCAACGAGGGGAACGCCAAACAGCAGCGAGCGGGGCTTTGTGAATGGGTGCTGCTGCTGACGGATTTTTTGTGTTTTTCTTTTGGTGTTCTTAACGACGCAGGTAGGTCTTGCAGCGTTGTATTTTGGCTTGGGGTTGCGTTGGACTGTGTATGAATTGTGACTCATGGGTGGGATTTTTCGGTGGCGCGTTTTCAATATCGCTGTGAATTTAATGTTCAGATATATATATGTGTGTTCAAGGAAAGTCATCAAAATAACGTCTCGTTGATTGGAAATGAAAATATTTAATATAATAAAGCAAGTAACTTCTTACAGCTACAGTTTAAATTAATGCAGAAGATCGCTTGGGAAATCTTAAGACTAAAATCTGGCTCAAATTCATGATTAATACGTCCTCTTTCTCTCTTTATATAAAAAAGTTTTTCGTGATTCTGTAATAAATTTGTTTTCCAAATCATAGTTTGGATAAATTTACTTTTATGATGATGATGAGGCTTTGCATGAACGAGCAAAAATAGTTAAAAGTGACGATATATTGCAAATTTTACAGCTAATTATAAATAAAAATCCAAATGCAGAAAAATATAAAACTTTGTATAAAATTGTCTTTGTACAAAATCAAGAGTATAGTCTGTGTTTTTATATAAAAACCCTAAATATCATCCTATAGCTTATATAAGCTTCCATGTTTAACAATTTAAACTATGGTTATGAACAGTTGTATAATTTGTACAATGAGGGTTGATCCGTTGTTAGGCGGACTTCCCCTTATTTTATGATTTAAAATTTTTTTAAAATTAGGGATTTTGCAATCCGAATGAAAGACAAATTTCCTTTTGGTTTATTGATTGTTTATCAATGCACACGTTAAAGCTAAGACTATTGGCGATATACCTTGTCATTTTGAACCTTAGTCAAGTGACGAGGGCAACAACTAAGCTGTGTGTGTGTGTAGTACCCCCTCTCTCGAAAATTCCACATCATACCAACAAGGAGGACTTTCACGTTGTGTAAACTCGTATTAGGTAACTGGTGGTCTTCAATGGCCCAAGAACTGGAAAACTTGATCGAAACAACGCCTGTTATATGAGTTCACGGTCACAAATATTTTTTAAACCTGTTACTGATAATCCCGATATTCTTTCCCCCACTTACTGCAACTGATGAAATTTTAAATTAATGAATATGCTTAAAATTGATATAAAAATCAAATTTATTTATGAAATTTTAATTATATTCTATTTAATTGTCTCTGCGCGTGTGAAATGGAAAATCCTATAAAAAGTAGCTTGAATTAGACGAAAAATATCAACAATTTCTGTATAAAATAAACATGAAAACTGAATGAAATACTTGACCTTTATTTCAATGAATGTACATTTTATATCAGTTTGTCGCATGATATACATTAAAGCTAATTTCGTCTAATATGGTGATGGACCAGTTGTACCCTTTCCCTCCTCTTCGGCTAGATGTGGCCTGTCTAGACATTCTATTAAGCTATCTACTAAGTTTAAAACAATCAAACGGGAATTTTTAATTGAAAGGTATTGAAAAATTCATTCAAGGTGGAATTCCATTTTTTGCATGTGAAAATTTAGTGAAACTTAAATTTTTTTTACATACGTATGAAAAAAACGTAACTTCTTATATTTTATATCAATAGAAATGCTCCTAAAGTAAAATATAATTAATTGTTTTTATATACAAAGTATGTTCGAAACACTTACACTATCACTTCTATGTGAAACATTATTAATTTGTCAAATATTTTACATTACGACATAATAGTATAACGGATTGTACAAGGAACACAAACTTATATTAAAATATAATACTGGAACGCAAACTTTAATACTGCAACACAGATTGAAACAATAATCGGTTTGTTGTGCGTTTCTCGATCTGTCTTTGTTTGTTGTCTAGATCGTCTGTCTTCATCCATAGGCTACTCGATGATGGCACGTGTCAAGTCGGTCCGCACACTGAGTGTTCGTCTCGAACGTTGCTCATCACTGTTTGACACACGTCCTTACTGAAACTTTCCTACCCACCGTGCGTGCTACTGTAAGGTATAGTAGGGCATTATTCCCAAGGGCTTTCACAAATTTACTGCGACATTTCATCTAATTTCTCCCTAGGAGAAAGGCTATTTTGATGTAAGCGCGCTGCTCAACACGGGTTACTTCCATCTCACACGACACTCACCAACTGACTGATTTCGCAGCCCTTGCTGCGCTACTACCAGCTATCACAGAGCCACTTGTTATTCTCCATACACACCATGCCTACAGAACTTCCATACGACTCGTATACGTTTGTGATCCGTTCACATATCTACAAGAAAAAAAAATAGTTGCCATGACTTATGCCCCAACCCTCGTATTTTACGCAGCACCGCAAATAAAACAAGTAAGGAACCCACCAGTTCGTAATTTGGTCCACCACATGACGACGTTCAGCTCAGATCGGGTACACCAGCGACATTTTTGAAGCATATGGTGGACTTCTTGCGATAATACCATAATTGATTCGTAATAATATAGCTAGAAATGTCTAAGTGTTCTTCGATAAGCTTCCAGTGCAATTCATGCGAGAGCTTTGATGTCTTATTACAATTAAAGTTCAGTTTCCATTCTCTTAACTTGTCTTGTATGCATATCACGCAGTATTACCTCATTGTATAGTTAATAAGTTATCACTTGTTTGTAATAATTTCAAATTAGATATAATGGCTTTTTAACCTATGCTGCTTTTGAAATACCCCAGGTGAGTGAGTCAGAGTTGTATTATCTTCGCTCCATAAAGCTGGCGAGGGATAATGGCGATGGACCTCGTAATTTTGACCCATGGTCAACCGAGCTAGCACTCCTTATCCTAACTTCCACACAACACAAACAGGAGGACGTTTGAACTTTCACATATTTAACATCCAACGGCCTGCTCTGCACGGCAGGTCTTCAGAGACACTACGCTCGAACTTATGATACACCAGACACGAGCCCATCACTTTGACCTCTGGGCTACTGAGATCATCTGAATACACCGGAAATACAAATAATGGGCGAGATATTCACTCCGAATATCATAAGATCTAAACAAGACCGCTTCTTAATAATTCTGTGAGGAGTAAGAGAAGTTGCTGAGAGAATTGAAATAAGGCAGAATAGTGTCAGTCTAGAAATCTGTCTTCAGGCTACTATCATCACTTTCCAGAAATTCGTTATCCGTAGTAGCCTTATCTAGACGACAGTTGTTAGCCATAAAAATGAAATGAGGGGGAACCACCCTCCTGAAAAGTCTATCATAATATATCCCTATCTCTTACAGCGGTTAGATCTGCCTTTGTCAAACACACGGAGTTGTAGGCATAATGTTGGTCCAGACCATCAAATTTTCGCTGCTTAACGGGTAATTTTCTCAGATTTGGGAAAATAAGTAAAGAGTTTCTGATTAATCCAGATGAAATTGAGTCTATAATCAGTGGTTCAGATGAATATGAAATCATTGTATAAATAAAAAGGTACCTCACTAAATTTTGTTTCAAATTTGATGCTCTAAGCAGCATGCTAAAATAATCGTTTTGTAAGCAGAAGTGAAATGAGACACAAAAAGGCCTTCTTGCTAACATACCTCACTCTCTTTGTTTACTGGAAAGGCTAACCCTTGAAATTTGGGGCCCTGCTTCCGCATAAAGTTCTTAAGACACCAGAAACACTGCAATACTTCTGTTTCTCTGAAATTGACCAATGTCTTATTGTTCATTGCAGTTTTTTACAATCTTGTCCAAGCCAAGATAATAAGCCTCTGCAAATAAACATAATTGTAGAGAAATGTTTATGCATAACATTGGGCGTTAAATTGAAGTCTCTAACAATCTGGCATTGGAAACTGTCCTGCCTTAGATCTTCCAATCATTCGCCACATTATTACATTATCCAAACTTTGACGACTACTCACTTTAACCATTTACTTTCGAATTTTATTTAATGTTGCGATAAACACCACGAAAGTCGCTGAAGCGTGCAAACTAACGAAGCGTGAAAATTCACGAGTGCGCTTGTAAAGCACTTTCTTACAAGTGCTCAGCTTACACGCACGTGTACGCTTGTGCAAAAAATCAACACTCAAAATCTTCATCTTTGTTTGGGAAGCATTGATTTTATCTTTCGTCCGATATCTTTTGAAAAATGTGACAAAACGTGCACATTCACTTAATTTTGAGCAACGGTACATGAAAGTGTTTAAGTGCGCGTGTATGAATCCAGGGAACTTTTCACCTTTACCTTTCTGAAACGAAATAGCATGCTTTATTTTTTTTTTGAATTAACGTTATTCTAGAGCTGTGGTCTCCAAACTTTATTAACTCGTAGAACCCTTAGAAGTTTAAGGTTTTTGGGAACCTTGTTCCACACACACCATCTCTCTCTCTCTCTCTAGAAGTATCCATCTTAAAATATTTAAAATGGATCAACATATTATAGGTATTTTAGGTAAAGACAGTTAAAGGAAAGAACTATATTTCTTATTAAAAATTCTAGACTTAAAATTAATGTAATTTACTAATTAACATATTAAATTAATTCTCCAGATGTCACTTTCCGTTACATAATAGTATTAAGTGAATGAGATATGTATGTGTTGTGGTAGCATTTTTTATTTACACTTACATTCAAGTGAGTGGGTATTTATTAACGTCATATAAAGGAATCCGAGGGCTATTCGCAGAATGCCCAAGGGAACCGAACTCGCCTGACAGGTGTTTCCCTATCCCCCGAAAAACAATCACCCCCCCCCCCGTTCAGTCTTTATTAAACAAAATCTTAGTTTACAATTTTTACAGTAGCACACATTAAATGTACATATTATAAATTTAAGATTGTGATGGATCTATACAGTTCCTTCAACTTCCTTAAGGATTCCTTTTGGCCATCATTTTGTCAAACAACTTTCTCCGAGGAAAAGAAAGCACGATGCAAATTAATTTCAATATATATATTCTGTATTTGCGAGTTTTAGGAGAGCTAGTGAAGTGAGAATTGAAGGTTAGTGAAGTGAGGATAGCTTTGATGTGAAGTGAATAGACGAGAAGATAGCAATTCGGTAGTAGTATGTACACGTAAACAGTGTATGACGCGAGAAGTCGAAAATTCGGAAAGTACTTAGTTCCACTATTGGAGAAGTGTTTAAGGCCACATCTAAGAGAATTGTAAGAGTTCAGGTACTGTGATCTTATTTCAAATAGAAGTTAGAGAGTTAAATCATTAACTCGTCCTAAAAAAACAAGCTTTGTATAAGTTATCTTAAGGATAGATTTGCATGATCGTATATATTATCCCCACGTTATCTTGTCTCAACCTTAGTCCTCTGATCAAATTTATCTTAACTAGAGCGTTATGGGTGCCTGTGTTGAATATAGAGATAAATAAATAATTTGAATTCATCATGTCGGCTGATCATTTAGTTCCTTCCACACATCTAGCCGGGTCACAGGGAATAGGGAATGCTAATTCCTTACAAGGTAAATTTACGAAATACATATGTAATAATTGAAAAATACAAACATAAAGAGCTTAAAATAATAATAAGAAAATATAATAGGGAAAGAGAAGGAAAAGAATAGACATTATTCGGTCATTCTTGTAAATACATCAAAAGCAATAAAAATATACAATACAAATGCCCGTACAAAGAAAAAAAAAAGGCAGGATATATTAGGGAAGGGGGAAAAACGCTTGTGACCACAAAAGAGTACCGATCCAATTCCACCTAAGGAATTTGATCCCAGATTGTAGGGGCAATTTTAATACACATGATTTTAGTTTAGAGCGAATGAAAGAATTTCTAATGATACATAAGAGTTAAGTATTATTTCTTAGAATTTTGAGATCAAATGAAAACCTTAGTCAGAGGACATACGAACACATAATGATCAGCGTTCCCAACAGAACCACAAAGTCAATTGGGTGTAGCTAATATTATCAAATTTGCGGTACATATAAAGTCTATTCTTTATTGAATTAAGATACGCAGATTTATTGTTAGGACTGTTAAGGAAAATAATGGATGATAAACTCTCAGTGTAAGGCTATTCGCGTGATTTTCAATCACGGTCAAGTGAAGAAAGCAACACCTTAGCTGGCATCCCCTCTTCAAACTATCACACCAAGAAGACTTTGAACCTCGAAAAATTTAACGTGCATTAGCTTCTCTGCAAGATGAGTCTTTAGTGTCACCAGAAACTCAACAACGCCGATTTAGGAAATCACGACAACGAAGGTACAAAGTTAATAACAATAGAAATAATTTATACATAATTTTTTTGCAGTATATTTCATATACTGCAAACATATATGTGAAACGGCTATATCTTTTTGAAGTCTATAAATTAATTTTTTTCAAACGGATACTTTTTTTGCAACCCTTACGTCTGGAAGTAGCTTGAAATAAAAGTAACTTCTTTCAAAATTAATGGGATTTATTTGCTCTAATCAACATACGACAATAGGTGTGTGTGATTTTTCAAATGTGTGTGTATATGTTTGTCTTATTAAGACAGCAGATCAAAATTAAAACAAAAATGCAATTGGTTGTCGAAGAGAATAAGTGAATTATTTTGCTAAGATTTCTATTAATTTAATGACCAGTCGCACCATGTATTCTGAAAATACAGATTGCACACACACATGTAAACATGCACATATATAACTCTGAGTTTAAAGTTTATAAAACTAATAATTTTTAAAAAGTCATGGAAATGATTATCCAACATGTACTTTAATGTAAAAAATCAGTATTGCAAAGATTAAGTAGGGAATGATTAACCCGTTCAGGATCATCGAAAGGATATTGAAGCATGAACACATATACGTGATCATGGCCCTGAAAGGGTTAATAGCAAAACATTTTGGAATATGTTTTTTAAGCAATGGAGGTAACTGCAACTTTTACACTAAAATAATTTTATACTTAAATATTCAAAACCAATCATAGAGCGTGTTGAACCTGTTCAGGACCGGCGAAAGGAGAAACACGTGATCATATTTGTGAACCTGGTCCTGAACGTATTAATCTTAAAGATTTAATTTCAGAAGACAAACTACTTTTTCAATTAGGTATGATCTTCTGCAACATCGTAAATATAAACAAAGTATTTCTCCGTAGTTATTTCAAGTACTTCGACTTCAGAAAAGTGGTAGGAAATGAGGAACTAACTGATAAAGATGAACATGTAATCATCAGAATTAGTAGGACACTCAAGATGAAATGAGGAAAATCTTAACGATGTGGATTTACAAGATCTGTCAGAGCACTCGACACAGGTTTCAGTGGGCAAGTAAGGCTCTGTTTTAATGTAGAAAACAGCGTTGACGAATTTGAAGAGAACATGATAGTATCTTAAGCAGATACTTTTAAAACTCTCAATTCTATCTCGGGAATTTTAATCCCATTCGAATGAGCCACTGAAGAACATTTTAAAATTTGACATATAACCACTCACTCATTAATTTTAAATTATACGTTTTCAGTCTTTAATTAGGTTGAATAAAGATATTTGTTTATATTATGCGTAAAAATTATTTTAATTACGTAGATTTTAAGGGATTCTAGATCACTTCAAAGTTTAGATTTTGTATAGTTTTCATGTCTACCCCCAGGAGTGTGTAATAACTGTCCGAGGGGGCGCGAACATATTAAAAACTCGAGAACAAAAATTTTTTAGAAAATTATTAATTTTCGGAAAGTAAAACAGAATACATTCTCTGATATAATAAAAAATAAAATGCACATTTAGATTGATATAATACACTTATAAATGAATCAGTGCTGCACAATGTATTTTATAATTAATTGAACAATAGTAAGTTAAGAACAAGTTTAATAATTACCAGTGACCCCATAAGCTTGTCATATATAAAATTATAAACAAAAATTAACCCTTATCTTAATATGTACGGTTCAAAATTAGTCCCTTAACAGCCGATTAAAAATTACGCGATTCGGTGCCACATTTTTCCACGCAGGCACGTAATTGTGATATATTAGAGGGGGGGGGGAAGATAAGGAATAAATAAGTAAATCCTTCGCAAACACTGTGTCTCAAGCTCCTTTTATTGTATTCCAAAGTCTTCGGAATAGTTTTATAGATTGCAGTCCACAGAAAAGATCGTTCTTTGGAAAGACGTATATATACGTCCGGGGCGGTTAACGTTTTGGCTGAGCGAAACGTTTATATAAGCCGTTTATATAAGTGGTTAAAGTAGTATAGTAGTTTTAGCGTCAAAGTATAGTATTATTGAATTCAATGCATTGTTGTATGGTGGGGAGGGGTCGCGTTGAAAAGTATGATTGAATATTGGGTCGCAAATATTGGAAGTTTGAGTAGCACTGGTTTACGTGTAAATTAATTCACTCAAACTAAGAGCTTTATGATATTTATTAGATATTTACTTTTATTAATTTAACTACTGCAGAGCGTCGGAAGCTCAAGATTAAACCAAATATTGTACATTCGGGTTGAGTTCTCAATAAAGTCTCTCTTTTGAGAGTTACAGATATTTATTAATCTAAGTGAGGTTGCACAGTTACAACGCATTAAACATATTGGGCAAATAACATGGGGGGCTTTTCATAGGGACCACATTCTTTCCTCACCTGGCCTGTGCTGAAGTTTAGTGATCGCAAGAGGGTGCTTCTGCCGCTTGGTATAGTCAGTTATAGTTATTATGCCAAGAGCATGGTTTCACTATTATTTATAGTACATCGATAGTTAATATCTATCTAAATCAGTATGCACCTGTACATCATTTAGCCTCCACGTCAGAAGGAGTATTTTTTTACATCAATTGCTGTGATTTAATTCATCTGATCTAGGGAGGGAGTCTATCGACTTTCGAGAATAAAGAGTCCGAGTGTGATACAAGACTTCTAAAGCTTAGAAAAGCGATTTATATGCTTACCCGAGCGCACTCAGGAGGCAGGAGGTTATTGTCATGTTCCAATTAATGTATTTTAATTATAATACCGGTTGAGTGACGTAGTTCGTTTTTTTCCCGCTGGCCTTGTACACCTAAGGTTGCGGGTTCAACCCCGGACCAAGTCTATGGGTTTTCAAGTTGCAGAAAGTCGTGAGCTTCCATGTCGTATAAATATGCAGCATGTTAAATTTTCTAAAGGGCTTTTTTTGCTTGGGTGCTCTTGGGAAATTAAATTTCTAGTACCCTTCCACATCGTCAGAGCTCAGGTGCCTCCCTTTGAGGAGGAAACTGGATATCAAATATACATTGTGGTGATTGGTATTCTATCTATAGGGTGCTGCACTAAAAAGCGATACCAGTTCCTGTGGAATGTGCTTGGTCTGCAATGGTAAATACTAATCCACAGCCCCTTTGGAAATAAAATATTTCAAAAGTCATCATTGTTTCTTAAGAAGGCAAGGACTTAAGTATGAAGAGCCGCGGTCTACAGATCCTTAATTCAGGCGAAGACTAGACCACGAGTACAAAATCTTTAAATATTCATAAAAGGCATGAGCAGTGAAGTAATTAAGTCCTTCTCTATCAAGCCACATACAATTTGAAAGAGTACCAGGAAAAACCTTTGCAAAATTACAAAAATGGTGTAGGTCAGAAAAATTGTCACTTTTCAAAAATAAGACTTTTGGAATGTCCTGTAGTTAGTCTATAAATGGTGATTTGGGCACCTATCAATAGATAACAATTGTGAGGTTTCCTGTGAATAAGTGTTTATTAACATCGCGCTATAAGGCAATACAAATATTAGTGCAATACTCGGAATTATGAGAGGATATCCCACTCTCCTAGCTTCCGCTATATGCCAACGGGAAAACTTTGAGCTTCAAAAGATTTACCGTATTTATTCGAATCTCAGCCTCCCTATTTCTGCAGAGTTTATGCTAATAAAAATCAGGTGCGGCTTAGAGTCGAAGGCAAAATATTTTTTGGATTGAGGAAATTGAGTTTCAACCCCTTTCAAAAGGAAAAATGCAACCATTACTTGCATCGATGACTCTTATCCCATTCCGCAATTTATCTCCAGTCATTCAGTCTATCCAAAGCATCGTTGTGTGCTCATATTTAGGAAACTTTTTTTATATATGCTTTTTTTTTAATCACCTAAATATAAAAAAGTATCAATTATAGCATTGGTTCTCAACATGAGCGATAACGCCCCCTTGAGGGCGTTTGAGGCTTTCGGGGGGGGCAGTAAAAGACACAGAATAAGTTAGGGGGTTTTGAGATGGTATGGAGGGACATGGTCAGATAAATCAAACATAATCTAATAAGGACTGAGAAAATTACGCTGACTATGTACTAACAAAAGTAAACTTTAATACAGGTTACCTTATGTTGAATGTATGAATTTAAAATTGTATATTCGTGGTAATAGCTATTTCAGATTTTCAAGTAAAAAAAAATTGGGGGGGGGGTGGAGGGCTTTAGAAAAAAAAAACCAAATGACGAAAAATGTATTCTATTTTCAATAGAATATTTTTAAAATTTATTTCGGGTTTTCACCATGCATTATGTACGCTCTTATTTCTCTGGAATGGGAGAGGGCGGTATCAAAATATTCACTAGAAAAGGGGGAGCCAGATCAAAAAAAGTTGGGAACCCATGAGTTATAGCATCACGATGAGTTCATTATGAAGTTCAGTATGAACCAAGAGGCAAGTTTATATGCAGAAGGAAACGAAAACAGAGCAGTGTCCACTGAAAATTTGACATGGATGAAACAAATATATGTCGATGGCATAAAAAAATATAATTTTTGCTTGTACATGTTCAACAGTCTTTAATAATTCTTTCATTCTTTTATAACAAATTCTTTTTTTAAAAAAAGGTGCATAATAATACATTGCATGATATGAAAGACTACAACGTGTGGGATAATGGCGACGCCTGCACCCATTTCGAAGTCAACTGTGCCATTGGGAGTAACGAATCATTTTTGAAACGTGATATTGACGGCCAGAGTAATTATAGGTTAATGTATGTATTTGAAATTGTTTAATACTACTAAAATAAATTAATTACTAACTTTTTTTTCTCACAAAATTTTAAAAAAATATCCTTAAACATCGGTTATTGATGAAACTTTAATGAAAATGTTCTATATTTTTTCACAAAAACGTGTAGAGAATTTGGGAGTGCTACTTAGAATCGATGGCGGCTTAGATTAAAGTAAATATAGTAATTATACGTCGGATTCAGTTCAGTACAGTTTATTTGATACGTAAATGAACCTATACATTTGTTTATTATCAAAACTTCTTTTACCGTTGACATATAAATCTGTCTTTTTAACTCTCGTCTTACTTTTTATGGGAAATATTTTCTCTCCATACAAGAGGAATCAAAGACAACCATGCCTCAAAAAAAAGTGCGACTACTTGTGTAAAAAAATTATAGCCTGACCGCAAAAAGGCTAAAACCTTTTATTTTTTATTGAATCATGTTTAGATTCTTCTTCGAAGATAATTAAATACAATAATCAACGACATTCCTGAAATGCAGCATGCAAAAATCGAAAACTAAATCATAATCATTTGGAGCAATTCCTCTCCACTTATCCCCGAATTAATCAAATATTCAAGCACAAATAATCATACAAAATTTGCTAAAAAAAACCATTTTTAACAATTAGAATACGTATTTGCATATTCTCTTCCTTCAGTAAATTTCATAGCTAAAAAAACGAGTTTTAAAAATCTTAAAATCAATTAACATTTTTAAAGTTGAAATATGTAACTTTATAATGGAGCACAGCAAAAATTAATATTCAAAAATCTATATGTGTAAAGTATAAAATGGCTGAAAATTTGATACGAGATAGACTGCCATTTTACGGAAAAAAAGTAAAAATGTATATGCAAATAAGATATATAAAATCTAAATTCTAACGAACTCAATTTGAAATTTCCCATATAATAAGTATTGTTTTCCCAAATCAGTTATAATTATTTAAAAATATTCTCAAATAGCTTTAAAAATTAGAAAATTCAATCTATCATGCGACTTATATAAAAAATTTAACTAGGAAATTATAAATTGCATCAATAAATTTTATAATTTATTAAAATTCACTTATAAAAAAAAGTGAGTAAAAAATAAAAATACCGAGATTTAAATTCTGACGCATAATTAATTGCCTGTAGCCGTAGTCACAACACATTTTAATTCAATACTATTTTAATTGCCGGTTGATTTATTTAAAGGTAGTTTCAAGCATGAAAAAAAGAACAAAAATGTCTACCTTGCATGCATTTTCTTTTTCTTTTTTTTTTCAATTATTATTGTCTGAGTTATTTGAATTTGTTGGAAGTCATTTGCTGATAACGAAAATAGATACATAAAAAAAAAGAGTTTTCTCTGCGTACTTAAAACTAGATACTGTCGTGTCTATTCAGCAAACAATAACTAAGGACCAAGCAAATATTATTTTTAAAACTAGTCGAATAGAAAAGACTAAAGGAGGGGAAAAAAAACCCGACAAGTTATTAAAATAAAATAAACATTACCAAAACGCCAACCGATTTTGTTCCGCATAATTAAGCGTAAACAAAAATTAAATGAACCTTTCAACACGTTCGTATATTTTACGCATTTTTAAGATTTCTAAAAAGCGAACAAGTCAGATATTTCTTTTCTTTTTCTTTTTTTTCCATCTTTCGAAACTTCCTCCCCAAACGGCACCATTTTTATCTCGGATGAACTGTGCGTTTTAATGAAAGTTGAATAGCTCTTCAAGACAAAGTCATAAGTTCGCTCGTAATTAATTAGTTGTAAGCTTTAGCTTCAGGGACATAAAGGAGGGGGGGGGTGGACTACAGACAACTGTATCAGCTTTCGATGGTAATCTTTTTTTAAATTTTTTTTAAAAAAGGAAAAAAAAAATTCCTTTTACAAGAATAATGTTATTTTAATTCTTGTTCTCTTTTATACACAGGAGCATGAAGGGAGAGGAAAAAAACATTTGTTTCGTCTTTCCCTCTCCCCCCATTCTTTTGCACAGCTGTTTTCTTTTTTTTTTTCATTTTTTGAAGAAAAATTAAAGGAACGAAAAGTGAGTATATATATATATATATGTATCTCGGAAAAAAAGGGAAGGGAATGAAATTTGAACTGAATTAAACGGAAGGGAAAAATAATAGCAAGAAAAAAAAAATTGGTAAAATTCAGGAACTCTTTCCTTTTCTTTGACATCATGAAGAATTTTATTTCGGAATTAGTTCCGCGTAATTCAATTACTTGCTTCGAAAAAGAAGGTATTGGAATGCGTTATCCGTGCATCAAATCAGTGGTGTGCTCCGAATGTTGAACTATTTGACGGAAATTAAATTTTGGCTTTCTGCCAAAGAATATTTGCCTGTTTTGTCTTTAAATTTTTTTTTCATTTTAAACGCAACGCATAACAATTCAAATTCAAATTAATGTTTTAATTGAAAGCATATAATTTAGCTATAAAACATAAGGCATTAAAAATACGAAAATAAGTGCAAAATTAGTACGAAATTAAATTTTAAAGTTTTCTCCCCCCCTCCCAATTTTTTCATATCTTAGAGCAGAAAAATCAAGAATAGGAAACTTTTGATTAAAATAGTCTCTAATACCTAAATTTTCTTATTGAGCTTAAATATTTTCCAATATATAAATGTTCTTTTTTACTTAATTTGTTTTATTAATTTATTGTTGCAAATTTGCATGGGCGAAAAACAGCCAACGCGACTTCAGTTAGTTGAATAATAACAGATTTATGAAAGGACAAAAACGAACAAATGACTACATGAAGACAAATCGACGATTATACACAAAGACATATTATGACAGATTATTTACAATTGTGTGGAACGTACTTGCTATAAACAAGCTTTACAGAGCTCCTGAAACGGCTGTTTAGAACAATCACACTAGCAGGAACTCAGACAGGTAAGGTCACTATATAATCGCGGTCAACGCCCACGTAGATTCTGATCTCGACAGTTGTCTCAAAAGGTACCTTATATAGCCTCATAGAAATCTCCAGAAGAGTTGATACCAAAGATTCCTCGAAAGTTCCTTGGTGATATGTTTAGGGTTTTTTTTTGTCGCAAAGGGAAATAAAGTAACTTATCTGTGGATTCCTGATATATTTTTGGGTTTGTCATAATCTTATATTTCAAACACACACACACACACACACACACACACACACACACACACACACACCACACACACACACACACACACACACACCACACAACACACACACACACACACACACACACACACACACAGAAGCAAACTTCCGCTGTAAAATTCAATTCCCTCACGCAGTGTATCACTCCAGGAAAAACGTATACGCGATGTTTTTTCCTAAATAATTTCCTTTTAATTAAAACTTATAAAAATGCGAAAGGTACAAGGAATAATTCTTTTAATGACTAACTATAACTTTTATTAAAGAAAACATTTAATTTACAGTCATCATTTTAGCAATACAAGTATATTTATATCAGAAGTCATATTTCATGTTTTATCATTAGAATATAGAAAAAGATACAAGACTACACCTATTTTGTTGTACATAGGTGTTATATGCCTAAATTCAGTCATAAATATAATTTATTTATATAAATTCATACTAATTTCAAAAAGTAAAAGCATTTTAGCTTTATAATTTCTGTTATTTTCCTATTTGTAGTTCTTTTGTTCGAAATAAAGATCTAAGTTCTCTACGCCTACGCACTTTAAGCTAATTTATGGGATTTTCACCTTCGTTACTGACAATATTTTTTTCTAGATTTTTAACATGGGACAACTTATTTGGTTTCTTGTGAAAGATTTTAGTTAATTATAAAATCCAACATTTCCTTTCATTAAATTTGT
Organism: Trichonephila clavata; assembly: GCA_019973975.1. Classification (NCBI taxonomy): domain Eukaryota; kingdom Metazoa; phylum Arthropoda; class Arachnida; order Araneae; family Nephilidae; genus Trichonephila; species Trichonephila clavata. Next base: position 166,050 of record BMAO01034402.1, on the reverse strand, counting down.
CCCTTATTTTCATCAAGAGTTTCGACATTAACTTAAATTTTAAAAAACAAATTTGCATTTAATCCAAATTGTAAGCATGCCTCCATATTTAAGGGATTGCTTCAAATTGCAAAGAGGGGGGGGGATAAATGCTTAGGATTTTATAATTAATTTTGAATTTTTAAATTGATTTCGATTGAAGATAATTCCAATTTGAAAAAGGATTGTTATTTTTAAGATATTAAGGTTTTCAAATCTTTAATTGGTTTTTAGAGTTTATTTATATCATATGTTCAGCTAATGTAGCAGTTGAGGGCCCCGATAAGTAAAAATTAAATAATTGTAGATGATTGTCTTTTCAACATTCTTACTTTAGTCACAAAGGACTTAAAATTAAATATTTTGCTTACAAAACAAAAATTACTGGTACATCATAAAAATAACCAGACTCAGCTTTCTTGGTTCTGAAAAAATTAAAAACTGTAATCTCTCGAATTGTAAGGGTTAACATCATGTACCTCTCGTTTTGGAAGTGAAAGAAAGTCTGTCATTCGCTCTAAGCGCTTTAATTACCAGGTTGCTTAGATCTTTTTTTAAACAAGATCTTTACTCCGTTATTCTCTTCTCGTGCTGGACTTCTTTAGAGTCGATACGCTTTTGAATTTGTCTGACATAGACATCAAAGGATTAACAACAACAAAAAAAAAATCTAAGATATCATCATATCTAAATTACAATCAAGTTTTTGTTCGCTAGTTATTGATCTATTTCTAAAGGCAATTTATACTGTATACATCAAACACCTTATTTACCTAAATTTTTCAAGTAATTGACATTTAATCTGCAGAAAGTTTCTGAGACATAAATTGCTAAAGGGACTTAATATTGCTCCAGATAGTTCTTATTTACATAAATTACCCAAGGTAACTGATGTTTGACCAGTAAAACTTCTAAGACATATATTACTCAAGGTAATGTATGCATTTGAAAACTTTTATAGGTCAAATGTCACCAAAAATGCATTTTAAAAATTCATAAATGTATTTTACTCTAAGCAGAATACAAATATATGGAATATTAAAATCCTGCGAATATTTTAAAATTCTCCATTTCTTTCACTTAAGCAAGTTCATCCAATAGATCATACTTTTAAAGGGAGATCGATTCAGCAAAAAGAAAAGAAATGCCAAAGTTATTCAGAGTCCCATAGGATCTTTCTGCAAGGTCTTACTAGCTATGAACAAAAACGTCTCCATACATCCACCATAAAAAAAAGTCCAGTGAAGTCCTTCCATTTTGTTCCTGAAAAAAGGCCCCCAAACACTACCTTACATAGCCTTTCCCAAAATCCCTCCAGATTTTTTTTTCTTTTGCAGTCACTATTTTATACAGCAATGAAACTCGGGAAAAGGCCGTTCAAGTAGCGACCAGCGGGCGAGAATGAGCAGCAGGCAGCGAGCACCTCAACTCTAGCATCAAAAATCACATATATTGTCGAGACACTTCGCTATCATGTAAATACGCTGAAAAGGAAGCTTTTTCGGGGGGATTTTTGAAGATCAGATTTGCTTGCACTATCCCTTGGAGGACGCAAGTGTAACTTTACACGAGCAGGAATAGCAGAAATTCTTCTTTCAGCGGGAAAAAAACGTTCTCGCTTTTCATACCTGCGCTTTATTGTGCTCCATGTTTGTTCGATGTCCAAAAGCACAAAAGAGATTTGTGTTTAAACCTTAAAAATATTTTCTGCTCTCTATCTGTTTCTCTCCTTTTCAGAGTTTTATATCTTTCTCACATTCTTATTTTTGGTCCTTATGCATGGATCAGTGGAGGGAGTAGGTAAATAAAATATGGATATTGAAAACTGGAGTCCCGGCATCGACAGGAAAGTGAAACAATTATGATGCAGGAAAGGGATATTGCGCAGGGTACGAGTATTACATTGAACTGAAGTGAAATAATCCATTCGATGGTATATCATTATCAGGACTAAATTCGCTCTACATGTTTTATATATGTATAAATGATTTGCTTATCTCTTATCACAGAAAACAAAACAGAAGAGTTTAAGAAAAAGTTTTGCCCGAAGTATAAGCCATTAAACATTTTTCAAGAATATATCTTGAGAAATACAAAAGGTCTAAGACAGTGGTATTCAAACTTTTTCAACTCTTATAAGGTATTTTTGTGGAACCCATTTCACACACACTTAAAAGAATATATGTTAAAATAATAAATAATGTAAATCAACATGTTTTAGTTACTGTATGTAAAGGCAATTAACGAAGTATTGTAATTGTGCTGTTAAAATTTCAATCTGATTTAAATTTAATTTACAGATTAAAAATATATCATGCTCCAAGTACCATCTACCCTTATATTATATTTAGTGATAGGGATGCGAGTTTGTCTTTTTTTTTTACTCAAACTGTCGAAGTCCTAGGTCTATTTAATTTATCTACAATCACATTTCATATTCTGCGTTTAATTTGTTTTTATAGATTTGGTTTTTCAAAAATAGTTTTCTAAATTTTAAATAGAAATTTTTTCACTTAAAATATATTGTTCTGAATGGCATTTAAAGGTTTATAGCTGTGTGAGAAATCCTGTCCATTTTGCATAAATTTGCAATCTAAAATTTAAGAGCGGCTCTTGCTTAAATTTAGATTTTAACGTTGAATCAGTTGATATGACGGTAAGTTGTTCGCTGTCCTTCATTATAGGTTGTTTCTCCCCCACCCCACAAATGTGTGAATAAGGTGCATTTTTCATTAGAAACATATTTAGTTCTAGCAAACATTTTACTAACGAGTATAAAATACTCCGTGGAATCGGGAATAGTAAGCAATAGCATATTCACAATCAAGTAAATAGTTCACGCAAGGAAAAAACGTTTTAATATTCTTTTATTCACTTCCTATTATTAGCTCACTCTCTCCCTATATATATTTATTTATATATCTTATTCAAATTTTCAGTCGTTAATAAAATATTTTCTATTCATCCAATCAAGTTAAAATACATTTTTTAAAACTTGTAGTAGATGACACTTGATGTTAATACAGTTTTTTAAATATTAATTCAGTAATTACTCGTTAATTAAATGAATTACCGGTTTTCGACACCAACTTAGATTCGTCTCTATTGTTGTAACAATGTAACTGTTAAAACAATGACAAAGGTTTGCGTCGAAAACTGGTTTTTCAGCCGAACCAGCCAAACTGGGTGTGCATTGTTAGAACATTGCAGACAAATCATGCTATTTTTTCAATTCCTACTATTAGTTCACTCGCCTCCCAATATATATATTGTGTTCAAATTTTCAATCGTTAATAAAATACTTTCTATTCATCCATTCAAAGAAGGAATTGACTTAAAATTGTTTTTTTTTTGTATTACTTGTTATATTATAAAAATAATTTTAAAAGTATTACTAAATATAAAGTTATGTATAAATAAAAAATTTTGTTTCTTAATGTATCTAAAGCTCATCCCAGTTCTTAAATTATATAAACTTCTTACAGAACGCGAGTCCAATTTGCATACATATTTATAACTTCCTTTCAAATTTTTTATTGTGACTCTTGGAACCCTTGGTTATAACTCGGGGAACCCCAAGGGGTTCTGTGGAACACAGTTTGAAGACCACTGGTCCAAACAATGCAAGAATTACAATGCAAATCAATTAATATTGGATAGAGGTAAGGATATTTGTAGCATGTATTATAAAAAGGTTAGAATCCTCGATTCGTTAACACTGGCCACGAGTTCGTGAACATGAGTATAAGGCTACCATGGGTCTATTTTTTCTCTTAGACAGGGGGGGGGGCAACTTTTTTAGGAAGAGTGCCACTATCTGGTAAAAGAAATTATGCATGCCACTCCAACTTTTCCAAATGTTAAAAAAAGATGAAAATGCTAATAAAAGGTACTTATTAGCTTATGGGATTTTCACCCAAATAGCACATTTTTTAATGCAAGTCTAAGTAGTGGAAATTTAAAAATAACATAATAAGACAAAAATACGACTTAGGTCCCATTGTTCCATTTCACAGGTTCAATCAGTTAAGTTTGGTATAAAATAAAAATAAGCAATTTAAACCATTTAATTCTAAATAATTAAGCCGTCAGTACTTACTTAATATGGCTTTTGAAAAATTGTAGTTTTTTCCCTCCATGTCAGGTATATTAGAGTTAATTTTTTTAGCATCTTCAAGAGCTAAGTTATTTTACGTGCATTTTAGCTAGTTTTGAGAGATATTTTGTTTTTATGACCACAATAGAAAATATATTATCACAAACACGCTGATCTAAATTGTAAGGTTTTTTTTTGTCTGCGATAATTGCATTTCAATAAAATTGTAAAAAGTTTTTAATCATCACTTAAAATATTTTAATTTTTCAACGTGCCACTCTGTGGCACGCATGTCGCAGGTTGGCCATCCCTGGCATAAGATCTGGAAATCAAATAGAAATAGAAAAAGGGACAAATGTATCACTAAAATTAACAAACATATTTTACAGAAATTTAAGAAAACTTAACTGTAGAGAAATTTTTATTTACTCTTTTGTGGATATTTCATTCAAATCTATGCATTATAGTCTGTATCTCAAAAAGAAAGAACTTTTCTCTTTGGAGTCATTCAATTAGAGAATTCAAAATGGCTGTCTGATGAAAGCATTCTATTGGTGAAGAGCATTGTCAATTGGAACCTTAATTATGTGATGATGCTTGACTTTTCAAATAATTCATCTCCATTTAAATTTCCTCATCAAACCGAGAGAGTACTTAGAAGTTACTTGTTTAAAACCCTGTGATCCAAGCACCATGTGTTACAGAGGTCGTCGAAGACAATACTAATAAGGATATCTTTTCCAAAAAATCAATCGATGTACAAATGGAATTATGAATTAATAAGGAATCTAATTAATCCAAAAATAATAACGCTGATGTGCTTGTCAATTTAAAATTTTAATTAGTTATTTCTACTTAAGAATGCAGAATATAATCCACAATCTCTTCCTCAGAAGTGGATGACTGTTCATTATCCTATTCTACCGAGATTTAATTAAGATAAATTCTTTGGCTAAACGGAACCTTTTAAAATCTTTAAGAGTATAAACGCAATTAGAAAATAATTCCTAAATTTTAAGGTTTAATTAGCGTCCTACATACACAAGATTTACCAAAGGAGAAAACGGATAAGTACTTCCTCATCTTGAATCGTGGTCAGAAGAAGCGATCTGGAGGAATTCTCTTTACTCTTATCCCACAGTTTAATGTGCAACTTTATTTTATTTTTCCTTGTGAAGATTTATGGTGGAACGTAATCTCACGCCATATACTTTTCTCTTACTAATTGGCAATTCTGCTACTAGTCCCTCATACTGGATACATAAATTTTATGCACATTTCCTCTCTACATTAAAATTTTAAGTAACATTTTAACTTTCAAACAATTCAACGGATACAAATGGATGTTATCCGAACTTTGGATACAGAAAATTGATCCCATGTGCATGATTGGTTATTTATTAAAGTCTCGTTCTGAAGCAACACTAATGCTATAGGCGAAGGACCACTTAATTTTGAGCTATGGTCAAGTGACAAGGCGATCTGAGCTGTGGCACCCTCCTCTCCTAACTTCCCCACCGTACCAACGGGAGGACGTTTAAGCCTCAACACGGTGGGTATAACGACTTGTCCTACAATAATCCTTACAGGGAAATTTGAGTGAACTTTCCCTAAGCGATGCGGAATGCAATCAGTCTACAAAGAACTTTGACCAATTACAGAACTCCAAAACTGGTGGTGTGCCTATTGGGTAGCCAATAAATAGAAATCTTTTAATGAATATTTAATGGTTGTATGTGTTGCTATCGTAACATGTAATAATAAATGTATTAAAACCGAAAAAAGGAATGATATTTGAACTGCGAATACTCAAACAATACATGACAGTTGGTATTCAGTGGCATAGGGCTCGAGACCATGACCACTAGGTCTCTCTCTCCAAACTTAAATACTATTTTAGCGTGAGAACTTTTAGTCTCGAAAGATTTAACATGGATCAGCGTGCTATTTGCATGATTTAAAAAATCTTTTTTTTTCTGTAATCAATTTGGCTTACTAAATTGTGTAGTTGCAAAATATTCGAAGTGTGAGAAAATGGAAGTTATGTATGGAATTTTTGCTGATCAGGTCTCCAGAAATTGAATGCCGTCTTAGACAGAAATACTTGGACGATTATGCTAGGAAGTTCAGACTACACAGTAATGCCTTTCAAAAAATATTTTGGATACAGTAACAGTAAAAATAATTTATGTTTTATATTCAGATTATTAAGTTATTATTAAGTTAATTTTGAAAGTAAAAAGTCAGTTTGACCAGCCATTATTTTACAATTTTAACCAATTAAAAATTTTTGAAGTTTTTTTTAACTTTTATAAAATGTTCGCTTTTTAAAATTTCTAAATCATTTTAAGTATATATGTTTTTAAATAATTACGAAAATCTGTTCTCTTGTGTTGATTTTTCTAGATAAACCTGGAAAAATCAAGGAAATTTTAAAAGTATTACCTTAGGCATTTCTTAAAAAATAAAGCTAGAGATCTCAGCTCTAAATCTACACTAAATTTTATAGAACATACGTGTTTGGGAGTATATACAAAAAATTTCAAGGCTCTATCTTGAACAGAAAAAAACCTTAGGGATTAAAAGTCTGAGAAAAATGCATTTGAAGTTTGTAAAGGCATAAAACAAAAACTTATAATGACAGTAAAGCTCTAATTCTAATATTTTATTTTTCTATGTATGTTCTACATTAAAACACTATTTTAATTAAATATGACTGAAAATATTTTTAAAAATTCAAAATATATTTTTGCCTTATACTGATAGCACTTGTTATGAAGACAGTTTATACAGCTTAATCTTAACTTAATATTTTCACTTATGTTTTGAAACACAAAACATTTATGTACAAAATAATAATAATACTAACTTAGGATTGAAATAGCCAGATGTGTTCATAAAATTTAATTTTTTTCAGTTTAAATCGGGGCAATTTAGGAAATTTTAGTTCATGTTATATGACTTTAAAATACTAAAACATAGTACGACAATATGTTAATAATAATGTAGTTTGGTACATCGTGCAAATATTTAGTTTTATCTGCAGTACTTGATTGCAGAATATTTATATTCGGAGTTTTAATTGCATTATCAGCTGAGGACTGATTTTTAGATACATCATTTTCGATAGTATTCTATCTCTTCGAAATATTGTTTCTCACAGCAAACCTGAGATCATTTTGGCCAAGGCATTTTCTCAGAAGGAAATAATGATAAAGCTTCTAAGTTTTATAAATTATTTTTAGAGCAAAAATTGGACTTAAAATCAATCTTAATTATGAGAACTCAAAAAAACTCAAAACATAATCAAGCAGAAATGATTTTAGAAATAAAAAAATTGGAATTAATAAACATTTCACACTGAAAGAGTTGATTTTACTCAAAAATTTAATTAATTCAATTTAAGAGTGGAAAAGTTCTTTAAAATGAAACCGAAACCAAAACTCGGAAAGCTTCAAATATCTTTACAACTAATTTGTTATCAGATCTGAAATTTTGTGGCAAGCTTCCCAATAAAATGAGCCACAAGAAAATGTAAAAAATAATTTTTCGGTAATTCTGTAGGGTACTGTGTAGCTTTAAATTTGAATAGGATGGCCCCACAATTCAAAGCAAATCCAAAATTTACATAACAAAATGGGGTAAACTTGTAAAATTCTTCTCGTATTTATTTATTCAAACTTTAAAGAATATTTTTGGAGGGAAGATCTTCGTAGAGCAGAATGAATTGCGAACTTCTTCAAGCAACAAGCAGTAGTACCATGAAGAAATATTCAATCATTGTAAGATAAATGTCGAAGAATTTATGGAGATTTCTGCACGAAAGAGAAAAAAATAAGGCAAAAGGAGAAGATAGAGAGAAAAGAGAAGAGGGAGAGAGAGAGAAAAGAGAAGAGGAGAGAGAGAGAAAAGAGAAGAGGGAGAGAGAGAGAAAAGAGAGAGAGGGAGAAGAGAGAAAAGAGAAAGGAGAGAGAGAAAAAGAGAAGAGGGAGAGAGAGAGAAAAGAGAAGAAGGGAGAGAGAGAGAAGAGAGAAGAGGGAGAGAGAGAGAAGAGAGAAGAGGGAGAGAGAGAGAAGAGAGAAGAGGAAGAGAGAAGAGAGAAGAGAAGAAGAGAAGAGAGAGAGAGAGAGAGAGAAAGAGAGAGAAGAAAAGAGAAAGAGAAAAGAGAGAAGAGAAGAGAAAGAGAAAAGAGAGAAGAGAGAAGAGAAAGAAAAAGAAAGAGAAGAGAGAAGAGGGAGAGAGAAGAGGAAGAGAGAGAAGAGGAGAAGAGAGAGAGGAGAGAGAGAGAGAGAAGAGGGAGAGAGAGAAGAGGAGAAGAGAAGAGAGAGAAGAAGAGAGAGAGAGAGGAGAGAGAGAAGAGGGAGAGAGAGAAGAGGGAGAGAAAGAGGAGAGAAAAGAGGAGAGAGAGAAGAGGAGAGAGAAGAGGGAGAGAGAAGAGGAGAGAGAAAGAGAGAGAGAGAGAAGAGAGAGAGAGAAGAGAAGAGGAGAGAAGAGAGAGAGAGAGAAGAGGAGAGAGAGAGAAAGGAGGAGAGAGAGAAAGGAGGAGAGAGAGAAAGGAGGAGAGAGAAAAGGAGGAGAAGAGAAAGAGGAGAGAGAGAAAGAGAAGAGAGAAAGAGAGAGAAAGGAGAGAGAGAGAAAGAGAAAAATAGGAAGAGAGAAAAAAAGAGAAAAAAGAGAAAAAAAGGAGGAGAGATAGAAGGGAAAAAAGACAAGAGGGAGAAAAAAAGAGGGAGAAAAGAGAGGGAGATAAAAGAAGAGAGGGAGAGAAAAGAAGAGAGGAAGGGAGAGAAAAAGTAAAAGAAAGGAGAGATGGAAAAAGAAAAAAGAAATAGAAGACAAAGTATGCTCAGTTTGTGAAATATATTTAATATTTCTTTAAATATAAATATAACTGGAATTTGGCTTGCACCTCGTATTTTAACATGTGGTGAAGACGAACGTATGAAATTCCTCGTTGTACGACATGAAGGGACTCTGAAAACAGTTGGATTTCAGATACAAGCATTCGAACTTAAGTAGACCCCAGCCTCAAATCCAGTAATTCAGTCATTTTTGCCAAATCTACCTGTTAGATTTATAAATACCGAGCACGATTACGCAGCATATAAGAAATATTCGATTCTTTCAAACGTACAAAGAGTAAAATAGTAGACATCCCACGATACAAGGCCCTCGATTAATTGCATTTGCGCACGCAATTGATACAATTACGCGAGATTTAGATTCCTGATTGGCTATTAGCAATTTAATTAGTCCAAATATATTACCCCGTCCCGTGAATGGATTTAGCTTGCTCATGGTTCTAATCAAGCGAGGACTTGTGAGAACCTATTTTGTGACACAGATCCCTATCGAATGTCGATAGATATTGTACGATATTCTAGATCCTATTAACATCGGATTCCCTGTCCCTTATCAAGTGTACTTGTAACTTAGACCTAATGGAATTGTTAAAGCTTTCCCTCTCGTAATCTGTGGAGGGAATATTGACATCAGCTGTGCTAAGAATTGCGTTGAACATCAAACGTTCCACAGTATGTTACAAACATGCAGCGTTCATAAAGAAAGTACTAAATTATGTTATGTTTTATTAGTGAGTTAAGACATAATTTATTTATAATCGAAATAACGCGCAATGTTATTCATTAGGGTCCCGAAAACTCGACCTAATATAGACCGAACCATCAAGGCTTCAAATCGTAATTTTTTCGTCCCCCCCCCCCGATTCAACTAAAAAAAGACACCAGTTCCCTTTCGGTTTTTGTTCCGTCAAAAATAACCGTTCTGTTCAGTTCTGAATGAATAATTTGATTCTATGTATATTCTAATTTGTACTAAAAATAATTCGATCAAAATTTAAAAGATTTTATTCTTTTAATTGGTATACTATGCGAATTTGACTTTCATAGTACACTAATACCTCGACTTACGCTACCCTGACTCACACGATTTCCAAAAATCTCGTCCATTCGTTCCCTTCCCCCTCCCATTATTGAAGTTCAGGAAGAATGAATGCCACAGCCTGATAAAATTAGCAATGTAATTGAAGAAGTTGTTAATCTTTGCAGGCAAATAAATTTAGAAGTGGATAGTGATGACGTTCACAAACTGCTGGATTCCCATAAATCAGGAGCTGACATTTGGTGAGCTCATAAGAATGCATGAGCAAAAGCAAGACACTGAAAAACTTAAGTGTTTAGACCCAGTTTAATCAGAAGATCGAATGACTGATAGAAATTTTACAGAGGGCCTCAGTTTAATTGAAAAAGGGTTACAAATTTTAGAAAACACAAGACTCCGACGAAGAGCCTATTTTTTCAACAAAAACAAGGAATAAAAAGATTATTAGCATGCCACGAGGAAATTTTGCGGGAGAAAAAAAATTGAGCCAGCAGACTCTACTTGTTAGATTTTATGGAACCTTCTACATCAAGATAACTTTTGTTTTTCGATTTTGTATTCCTGTTGTCTAAGATTTTGTGAAACATTTTCTTTTTGTCTACAACCCCAATTAAAATTGATTTGACTTGCGAAATTATACCCCTACTTATGCGAATTCAATTTACACGGTTATCACTTAAGTCCCCCCTATCACGTAAGTTCAGGGTATTATTGTAGTAGAAATTGACCACTAATATTTTACTTTTTATTAAACTTTTGTAGACCCACTAACGCTATCCACCACCAACCTAAATTAATTTTCCTTTGCCATGGACCCTCTCAGCTGTTATAAGAACCCCTAGGGGCCTGTAAGGACCACTTGGGGAAGCTATGTTTTTACACAATGGAATGAAAAATATATTGGTATGAGAAAGATGTACTTAAATACAAGAAAAGTGACACGCGTCGTTCCGATAGTTTCCTCAATAATTTATTGAAATGCTTTTCCATCTTGAACGTGATTGATCAACCGTAAGTACTATTTAAGAAATCCTTTGGAAACTAGGCGTGAAAATAAATATTCAACACTTTTGTCTCTGATGGAAAAAAAAGTAGTTTTATGTCTTAAAATGATTAATTTGAATAATAGAATTACAATTATTTTGTACTCAGTAGCGTTATTGTTGAAGTTCTGTCTGAAAAATTAAAATATGAGCCAACTTTGAACTAACTTCCTCAAAAAAATATTTAGTGTTTCTTAAAAAATTTCAGTTAATACAAGAAGAATGGTAATTACAGTTTTCAATCATCATGGAAACATTTCTGACAAAGAAATGTTTTTCATAAGAGTGTTTGGTTATTTTGCAATCGTAAATCTTAAAATTCATTTTTTATCAGTTCAGTGATTGATGGATTGTTTCATTAACGTCACAATAAGAAGTTACATGAAGGTATCGTCCACGCCCTCGTGATTCTGAGGTTCTGTCAAGTGACAGGTAAGAAGCCTGAGATAGTATCCTTGTCTCCAAACTTCCACATTATGCGAACGTCAACCCCTTTACACTGTTGGCCTTAAGTGGCATCAGTATGAGTTAGAGTGAGTATTAAGGTCGCACTATTCAGCTACTCGAGAGCTTTTGGTGACGGACCTCGTCATTTTGAACCATAGTGAAGTGAGCAGGCACCTCTATATCCTAACTACTACACCACACCAATGGGAGGACGTTTGAGCTCTGGAACAGATTTAACGTGCATGATTCCCCTACACGGTGGGTGGCGGGTCTTTAGTGGTGCTGGGCTCGAACTCATGACATGGCTGCCATGGTCCGACCTTGATCACTTGGCTACCATGGCCATGCAACTAAGCTGGCACCCAGTATCCTAAATTCCACACTAGACCAACATGAGGAAGTTTGAGCCCCGACAGATTTAACGTGCCCTAGCCCTTCCACACAGTGGTGTATCTTCAGTGGCACTAGGCTCGAACTCGTGAGATGCTGACCACGATCTCGTTACCATGACCTCTGGGCTACAGTGGCTACAACAGAACTCGGAATCATGACTCGACTGAAACAACGTCATTAACAGGTTCACGACCTTGACCCCTCGGGTCAAGTGGGTGAGTGAGAGAGTTTATCAACGCCACACTATTAAACAACAGAAGGGTTATTGGCGAAGAATTTCTTAATTTTGATCCTGGTCAAGCGACGAGGAGGGCACATGAGTTGGCATTCTCCCCCCTTTCTTCCCCAAACTACCTCTCTGCGTCAACGGGAGGATTTGGAGCCTTGATAGATTTGACGTGCATCACCTTCTTTACATACATTGGGTCTCAAACTAGGTTACTCGCCAAACCACTAGTTTGTGACCATAACCACTAAACTACCGTGGTCTTTTTCAGTTCAGGATCTGTATTGTTATAATTAGAATGGAGGAAATCAACAATAAATTTTAAAACATTGAAAGCTTTTAGTCTGATAGAAATTTCTCACATGGATTAGGAACACTTTTTGTTAAAATAATTACAAATATAATAAATTATCAAAATGTTTATTGAACATCATTTCCTTTTTTCAATTTTTACCATTAGTTTACTTTATCCCTATATATATAGTAACATAAAAAGAAAGAAATACATGGCATAATAAAATTGATAATACAAAATAATATCACTAAAAAGCTAGAAGATTTAAACCAGATTTCAAGAAACAACTTTAAAAATGATGGAAAAGTCTATTGTAGAAGAATTAATTAAGCGTATGTATAACATGGAACAGAATTAGAACTTTAAAATGTAAGAAGCCAAAAGAGTAAATAGACTAAAATGAAGACCTGTTATGATTTCTAAAGCTGTTGCTGAATTAGGACCAATGGATCCAACCTTCCCCTGTTCAGCAGAAATTTTATACATAACAGGAAAACATACCAATATTGAAAGTTAGGCCTAAAACCAACCACGTGTAATTTGCAACCAAAAGAAAAATAAAATAAAAATAATAGAAAATATGAAAAGAAATGAATCCTAACAAAATACAAATGAAAATAATTTTGGAAAGGAATAATGAAGCAAAAACTTACATGAAAAAATGCAAATAACCGGAGAGCGGGAAAGAAAAAATGCAAATAACCGGAGAGCGGGAAAAAAACTGTACGTACGAGAGCAATCACGCTAAATGACCTGCGGCCAACTACATGATGCAAACAGGAGACAAGAGTGAAGATATATATAACTATATATATATATATATATAACTATATATATATATATATAACTATATATATATATATAACTATATATATACATATAACTATATATATACATATAACTATATATATACATATAACTATATATATACATATAACTATATATATACATATAACTATATATATATATATATATATATATATATATATATGGAAAAAATTTATATATAAAATAGAACATAACAGGGGAAAAAAAATTAAGATCAAATCTAATGAAATACAAATAAGAAGCTAGCGAGTCAAAATGCAATTTCGGACTTAGGACCGAATAAGTGGGGTTAAACTAGTTTGAAGGCGCCAACCTATATAACTATATATATCTATATATATATATATATAACTATATATATATATATATATATATATATATATAGCTTGTTCAAATTTTTAATCTCGTTAGTAAAATACTTTCTATTCATTTATTCAAATTCTTGTTCTTTCTAAACTTGTAGTGGATGACACTTAATGTTAATTGTTTTTCAAATATTAATTAAATTTTATATTTTTAATTTTAAATTTATTCTGAGTTATTTCTGGTGAAGTTACAATTACCTGCAATAGATGGCGCCAGTACGTTTTTCTAACGAAGTAGGAATTGACTTTAAAAAAATTATATTACTTGTTTGTATGTGAATTTCCATCACTATTTCTCGAACAGTTAAGAGCTGCGCTGAAAAGTTTTTAATTTAATATAAGAATACTGCGCGATTCACATACTTCATCACTCGTGTTACTCTACATTACAAGAGGCTTCATCCACTATTTATTAATGATCTTACCCCAAAAGTCCAACACATCCCAACTTATTTTTCCAATAAAAGTAATAGCATAACATCGTCACAACACAGAAATTATGAAAAAGAAATGATATCTTCCATCTTATGATTTTTTCCCTCCATCCCATCCCACTCAAAGCAAACAATAAATCACCTTCGGGACCGATACATCTTCGAAATTGTTATAATAAAGAGGCAAGCAGCGTAACGCATAGCCTCTATAATTAGTTACATCGCGTTGCATACATACGTGCAAAAATAGAGCGCACAAGAACATTGGACTTTCATTTGGAAACGATGTAGGATAGTATCGTAAAAAAATGGAGGTTCCATTAATATGCAATTAATATGAATGGACGGGACCATCTACTTAATTGGACCGTGGCTATTTCGATATCCTTCGAAAGAAGAATATATTCGTGTGAGATGGATATCTTCAGGAATGATCGCGAGGTTTTGATGCTTATACAAGGTAACAAAGGATCTTTTTGAAATTCTGTGGACTGCAATGGAAATTAATTTTTGTACTTGTGATTACGCATAAAATGTCGTTTTATTATTATCTGAAATGAAAACACCGTCTGAGAGATAAAAATATATGCATCATGCTCTTGGGTTAAAATTTAACTTCAGAAATCAGAGGAAAAAATAATGAATGGAAGGATTATAAAGATAGAGAATTGGAACACGTTTTCATTTACTTCATGGTGGGCATATTTTCTGTGCTTTATTAACATCCATTATAAATTGGTGTTTCGTATTTGTTTCTCTCTTTTTTGAATGTTTCTCTTTTCAAGATCCTATTTTGGACCACCTTTATTTATCGCCGACTTAGTGAATTATTGTCGTCATACTGGATACAAGACAAATACAAAAAGAAACAAGCTGTTGGATTGGCATTGAGGGCTTATTAACCCTAAAATGCATAGCGATGTGCATCTGAATCGTATGTTTAAAATCTCATATCTGTTTACGTAGAAATTTTTTTCATATAACCTTTTATTTAAATTTTCATTTTATCAAAAATATTTTATCCGTTCCAGAATGCAACTAGAATCTTAGTTTATTTCTTCAGCTGTGACACTTTTCATTGTGGGTGCGCTGTCTGAGTACAATATCATTTAGGTGGGGGGGGGGGTCACGATTTACGATCATTTTTATAAAAGAATAATAAAAACATACAGGAATAATTGCTTCGGATAAAAACAAGGTAAGAGTAACGAATACTATTTACATTTTGCTTGTACTGATTAATCAATAAAAGTAAAACGTAGAAATACATCAACATGCCTTTCGAAAATTAAAAATGAGTTCTTGTAATTTGTTTCAAAAATTTTCGGATTAATTATACCCATTTCTCGGTTGGTTTTAAAATGTATTCATTAAAAAAATCAC
The DNA here is from genome assembly GCA_019973975.1 of Trichonephila clavata. NCBI lineage: Eukaryota > Metazoa > Arthropoda > Arachnida > Araneae > Nephilidae > Trichonephila > Trichonephila clavata. Next base: position 150,621 of record BMAO01034402.1, on the reverse strand, counting down.
GCCTTTAAGTGTTAACAACTATAAAGCAACATAAACGCAATTATGGCTGGACCTCGTAATTCTGAGCCACAGTCAAATGACGAGGATGACATTTGAACTGGCACTCCACTCTCTAAGCTACCACTTCACGCCAATGGTCAGAGACCATTATCTTGGCTTCTTGTGCATAGACATAGTGCACAATACATGAATCCCTCCACAAAAATTTATACTTTTATGAAATTATTTTACTTACTCCAAAATATTACTGGGGTTTTATTCGTGAGCATTATAACACTTCTCACTCCCCCTCAGCATTATAAAATGGCTTCTTTGCGCTCATAAAACTACCTTCCCTATCATAAAGTGATTATTTAAAGAATCGAAGAAACTATTTTGACAATTCAAAAGTCAAGTACCTCCGGAAACCCTTTTCATCTTTTGTTACTCTGAATGTCAAATAGCCAAACATCTTCAATACACAAAGAGCCCCACACCTCAAGTGGAATTTTGGAGAGCTTAAAAAAAAAATGGTTGCCTAGAGAAATCAACTTTTGAGTGAGACACTACGGGTCCGTCAGAGAAAGCAGATGTATGCTTTTTGCTTCTTCCTGTTCCAATACCCGTAGTGTTATATAATTTGTAATAGGATTAGCTTTTATCTGTATGTAAATTTCGTAAATTATAGCTTCTAGAGGTAATAACTTAATCAAATTGATCCCCTTTTTAGTGTTGCGACTCTACAGTTCTCTCAATACGTTGACAGCCTATGGTGAAATGTTGTTGTCTCGTCTTTCCCAAAAGGAGGGAAGGAAATTTGATAGAGCCTGAGATAGGATGGACTTTTAGAAGCCCGCCTGTGGTTGGCCGTAGCCTTGAGCACAATATAGGTGACAGTACGATATATCTCAGTTCCACCCTCAATTTAGAGGGAGAAAACCTCTCTTCCTCTTAAAAAAATGGGAGAGGAGATCCGGGAAAAAAGTAATCCTCCTTTTGATGAATCATTTCCTTTTTCTGAAAACTGAAGAACCAAATGGTGGGAAAATATCAACAGGAAGAGGTGTGTCATCAACTGAAAATTTGATTCCAAAGAAACTATTTTTTTTAATGTAATTATTTATGCTTCCTGTTTTCTGTCTTTTTTTTTTTGTCTTTATGGTGCATATGTTTTGTATATTTTTATTATTTCTTTTGTATTTGTAAAAAGTTGAAATTGTTTAAAATGTAAACTTTGATTTAAAATTATTTTTTTTTTACAATAAAAGCTGGATGTGAGGGTGGTTGTCTCCCGAGGGATTGGTTGTAGCTCTAAACCCTCTTCGGGTGAGCTCGGTTCCTCTGGGCATTCATCATCATCCATAAACCTCACAAGATGACTTGCGGTTCGACGGCTATTTAGCATGCCGCAAAGGCAGTATGTTAACAAAAATCCATGTTTTCACAGGGATTCGAACCCAGGCTTTACGGCACAGAAGTCAGCGTCTCTAACCACTATACCGGATGGGTGACGTATATACGGTGTAATACCACATGACATTCAAAGTTATCCATAGCGGGAAATAGAAGTAGTGCGCTATGCTAGTCATAATGCGAAAAAAAGGCAGGTAATATAGTTATTTTGAAATTCGTAATATGTTTGCTAAAATTTGAAATGTAATTTGAGACATTTCAGAACATACTATTTTTTTGCAAGAAAGGCGCCATAAAAATTGGTTAATACCAAGCAGAAAGAATCGTAAGATATTAAAAAGCCTTATTGTTCCTCATTTTGATGAGTACAAGTATGCATTTTCCGCCAGAGTGGGAGAAGGAGACACTCAATAATTATTAGAACATCCAAACTGCATTTACTAGCCATTGATAGGGTCAACGGCTTTGAAATTTTAATCACCTCACATATTAAGTGTGCATAAATTTTACAGGTGTTTAACATGAAGAAAAGCAGCGACTTTCTTCATTCTGGTTCTTTTTTTTCTTTTCAAAAAGAGAAAGAATTTTGTACAAAATAATATCAATTGAAGAAAAAAGAGCTCTACCGTTGAAGAATTTTGTGTTCTAACATTTTTGTTATCAAGGTAAAATAAAAAACGTCAAAACAAAAAGAAATATAAAATAGGCTCAATAAGGGTTAAGTTTAAGTATTACATAGAACAAGGGGGTCAGACTCAAAGGCTGACTTGGACCAAATAAACAAAGTTTAACTTACGAAGGGCCGCAAAGAAAATCAATATTCATAGAAACGTAGGTTTATTTCGAATAATTCATAACAAACGTATATAAAAGAACAAAAAATTTAATATTTACATCCTTCCGTTTATCTCTTCTCTTCTACTGTTTTTTTCTATTTCGAGAGTAATTTTGATATTTTATTATACATTATGGTGTGCCAAAATACTGGCTGAGACGCAAAAATGCTCATTGTGGGCCGTGAGTTTGACACCCGTGACATAGAATAGGCTTTTAAATATTTAAAAGTTCCTTTATTCGGAAAATAATGTTTGTATCCATTGAAAACATAATAGTTTATTTTTGCTAGATTTAATATCGCTTTAAAAACTATCGTAAATTACCATAAATATAATATATAATCAAAATAATACATATTTAATTGCTAAAAATCTAAAAAAGCAAAGCAAAAATAGAAGAATTATCAAATATTATAGATATATATTGCACATTTTATACTGAAAATGTGGTTTATATATCTTATTAAGAATATTTAGTAAGACATAAAATTGCAAAAACCATTTTTAAAAGAAATTGAATGCCATCCATCCAGTATAGTGGTTAATGAAGCTGACTGCTGTGCCGTAGGATCTGGGTTCGAATCCCGGAGAAGTCATGGATTTTTCTAAACGTATAGTACCTTTACGACATGGGAGTACTATAAATAGCCATTGAGCTGCAAACTCTCTAGTGGTATTGGAGGAAGGCCCTGATTTCCTCCAGGCTATTTTTCCTCAAAATTGCGGTGGAAACCAGCAAAATCGTACAGTCACCTGTATGGTGCTCAAAGCTACGGCTAACAACAGGCCTAAAAAATTCCAGATCCTTGCCGAATTAATTTGATCTGATGTTACTGTCGATCAGGTGGAAAAAGTAACAAAAGAAATTGAGTAAATAAATATTTTAAGAATTGAAATTTAATAAATTTTACATAATGATCATGTGGCCTAAAAATAATTTTTTTTAATATCTGAAATCCAAAAATTTTGAATTTGTGCCAATATAAAGAAGAACGTATACTAATATCTTTCCCTCAGCGAGCGTGTTCTCTTACTTTTTTCCTCTCTCTTAATTTTCAAAAACAAGATGAGAACCTTCCCTAATTTAATAAAATTCACTTAATTGCATAACGAACGTTCTTGGTTGTGATTGACTCTAATTTTCGCTTGTTATTTCAATTACTTCGCTTTTAATTGGTTAATTTTAATAATTAGCTCAATTATCTTTAAGTTTAGTGAAATATAATCGAAGTCAGCTATTAAAGCATTGACTCTATATTACCTAAAATTGTTTTTAGAACTTTTAAGAGGTCCTTAATAAACGTTTAGAAAGGAAACAAAATTTTACAATGTCCTACAAGTTCTTAATTACTGTGTTAATTGAGGGGAATATTGCTACAAGTCGTTTAATATCGTTATTTTCTTTTAAACTGATATTTCGGCTAAAATGAATCCATATTTTAGTTCTAAAAGTTAGGATATTTGAAGCCTGTACGTAATAAAGTTTCGATTTTTGGATATGTTAAATAGTTTATTTATAGATCGTTGTGTGTTGGATCGTCAAACACAGAAAAGCAGGAAAGATCCGACTCAATTAACAGGTTTTTTTTTTTAAGGAAATCAATTTATTCTAATAGATTTGATTTTAAATAGGTTTTCTTCAAACAAGAATATACACACACATTTATAAACCTACGATTGTGCTAATTTAAAAATCCCAATGTTGATTACAGCAACACAAATTTGTAATTAGAATTTCATATTAGGGAAATGAAACGCACAGTCGATGTCGAATGTTTGACTTCAATGTTGTTTACTTGAGTAGTTTTTGTATAATCTGGGAAGATTCTTTGAAGCCTCTAAGGTGTTATAAACAGATAATTGTTCAAAAGTGTTCTGGAGTTTTGTATGGACATTTATTCTTTGGTTACAAATCTGGTGATTTGGAGAAATAGTTAACCAAACTTGTTGTAGTCTCCAAAGTTACTCTTGCTCAGTGGCTTTATTGAAAGGGTATTCTCTATTTTTCTAGAAATGATATTCCCGGCCACAATACCCTTTCGGAAGAGAAGACAACAAATGTGTAATCCTTCCGTAATACAATATAATATCTATTTAATAATCAAATAGCTATCGGCTACATCATAAGTAATATTTCTGCTTTATTCTTTTACTTGACGGGGATATACACATATATATTCCGGATTATTTATAATTATAATTCGCTTTTTCATCAACAACTAAGAAGAGGGTACTCCCTGTCAGGGAAGAAGACTATTTGAGGCCCTGGGTCCCTATATAAAAATTGGTCCTTGTGGGATCTTTAAAAGTTGACAGCATATATAGCATGCATTGTCAAATACTCATTCGAACAGTAATTTCAAACAAATTAACGTGCACGACTCACAATCTCAAAAACCTAAGCTCAAACCGGCTCGATCGATGGCTGCATTTCGACTCAATGTGTTGAATGGTTGTTTATGGTATTAGGTCTAGGCCTAGACATGGACAACGGTCATCACATCATAATACAGTCGTTCCACTTTTGCTAATTGATATGCAGTTTGAAATTCTCTTTTTTTCGGAGAATATGCAATGGAATATTTGGCCACATTAAAATTATCCGGATCATGATCTTACCAGTACAGGGTCGAGATCGAAATGCGGCCCTCACCGAGGACGAGGCCCTGGCCCAGTTGGTCAATGTCTTAAGAAGCCCCTGCCCCCTGTTCAACTAAGGGTGAACCAACCCCCACTGTACAAGTTATACAAATCCTCAAATTGTAAATTTGTAATTTACATGTAAATTGTACTTCCATTTATTTGTTCTTTTTTTGAAAATTTTGATCTTGTCGCTCATCTTTAATTAAATTCGTCACTGAAGCTGCATCGTCCAACAATTCGTTGCTAAAGTCCTAAGATTTTCATAAACCTGCAGCTTTTGCAGCTTGAAAATTGAGTTTTTTTAATTCCGTTGATTGTTAACAAGTCTTCGTATGAGGCAACGCCCTTCTCACGCAACGATTCCAGTCCAGGCAGTCGGGGCGATATTTTCTGCGTTAGTTTGTAATATTGTTGTATGTAAACGTATTGACGTCATTATCTGAAAGAAAGCAGGTGATTGCCGATTCAGCGTGTACGACATATGTGAAATCGGGGTCGACAACTTGGCGAATTATTTCGAACTTTGGCATGTACGTAAAAAAAGTTATTACAGCATCACGAAAACACTTGGAAATGATGGCTTCTTTAGGCATGCTTTACTGAAGAGTGAATTTAAATGAAGCGCCAGGTTTGGGTGTGTTACGTTTACTCGGTTTCTATTGGTTCCACTCGGACATTGTACTCAAGTCAGCGACGCGAGCATAGTTTTGAATTGAAAACTTTTTAGGCGCATGTTTTTGATGTGTAACATCTGTCCTCTCGGTTGCTGGAGATTTGTGGGAGTGATTTCATATAAAGGGACGGAAATGCGTAACAGGAAGTTGGGGAAGCGTGTGCTATTTAATTTGACGAATCAGCGCGCTTAGTGGTGTCTCTTCACTACCCTCGCAGTGAAGTTTTGCTTTTTCTCCGTTCGGGAGGGGCTCCTCCCCCCTGAGGTCTAGGCCGTGGGACCTTTGTTTTGTTTTTTCACCTTAGGATCAGAGAAGAAGCTCAGTTCTTTAGCTGGATCTTGTAAAGATATATCCAAGTGGGGTCCAACTCTAGTAGCCATCAAGCCACCAGCCTTTTTTATATTGTTAAATTTAGCATTTCAAAAGATTCTAATTCAAAAACTTGGTTTCGTTTGAGCTTGATTCTAAATCCACTTTGCACATACAAGCAAGTCTTATTAGACTTCACCAAGGATAAACTTGCGGTCCTTACGTTCAATTGTCAAAGTCTGAGGGCTCACCAAACAGATTTCTGTTATTTCACAAAATTGTACGTTACTCATGTTGGGAGAGACGTGGTTAGATAATGGCGAACGTCTTTCGATACCTAACTTTTGCTGCGTACAATTTAAACGACCGGACCACAGAGCAGCTGGTGTTGCGCTCTATTACAAACAGAACAATTCACATGTTGTGGCTCCTCATATGGATACTACTTATGGTCAAACATGGGGACTGGGTATTGTTAATCAAGATATTGGGGACATATGTGCGGAAGAATGCTTATTTGAAAATGGACAAACAGTGATTTCGGTGGTTGTATACATTTCTCCGAATCAAGTGGTTCAAAAAAATTAAAGATTTCCTGCATTTTTTACTTTGACCATATAGCGAAGGTGGTTCAGCTTTTTAAAAAAAACTATCACTCGCTTCCCACGATTTTGAGGGTGATTTTAATATTAACTACAGTTTGCTAGAAGCCGAGCCGCTCCTAGCTTTTTTGAATGATGAACTCAAGCTCGAAATGAACACAAATCGAAATATTTCGACAACTAACAGTGGTACTGTTATTGACGCTATTTTTCAAATTGAATAATAATAATTTTAATAATAATAATTTTAATTTTAGTAATTGAATAATAATTTTTTTGCTATTTTTTTAAATACTTTGAAATCACAAGTATATGTGTCATATTTTAGTTATCATAAGTTATCATTACCGCTCTTTCCCAAATTGAACAATAATAATCATTTTTGATAAAAAATTGCATTACTCCTTGTGTTAATGAAATAAAATTTTCATTAAAGATATAATTATTCCATAGAAAATTATTTCCAATCATACTCGATTCATTTTTTTCAGGATTTAAGTTGCAATTGCGAATTTACCACGATAACATGTCAGATGTTACACATCGTATGCGACTACTGTAAGGCTAGTTTCTTTTTTTTTTTTAAGTAGAAGTTTCCCGCATACTTTTTTGTGAAATTTTCTTTTCTTTATTTAATTATTACAGTCATGCATTTTACTTTCAACTCATTTTCTGTAAATGAACTAGGGAAGAGAAGTGTAATCGAAATTAATTGGAAAAAGAAAGATTATACTTGTACAGAAGATCAAGGATAAGAAGAAACGAAACATGGAATTTATTTTTGTTTAAGTAGAAAGAACATTTAGAACAAAAATGTGCCAAAAGGAATAAAACTCGAAATTTTAATGGTTAGTTGGCGGGAAAGTTGTCAATATATTTTTTTTAATATTAGTGATGACAACTAAGGGAGTATGAGAGAGACAATAAAAACAGTCATTTGGTATAGATACGCGAACCCTCTCCTTTCGTTTGCATAGAGAATTTTAAGAAAAAAAACAGCTCTCAGGGTACATTTTTCTTAGCCTTACGTAGTATACAAAGTTATACAAGTTATATAAACGGTATTATCGCAAAGGTATATTGGCCACAATATTTGAATGGAAGCACATGGTTGCCAATTTAGCACGTACGTCACGAGGGAAGTCAGTATTGCCAAATTGGCGAGTTATCTTGAACGTTGGCATGGTTGCGGTAGTTTGTAAGTATCATATATATATATATATATATTATACATGTACATAAATAATCTGTAATCTACATAAGTAATTTATACATATAAAACTTGTAAATAATCAGACAAATTGACATTTAAATCGTATATACTCGTATACAAATATATACGAATGCATGATTATTTAAACAATGCCCTTCACAAAAAATGGATGAAATAAACAAATCCACCGAATAACGGTCACAAAAAAAGGGAACTACTTAATGACGGCACGCGAAAATGTAAAATAAAACGTAGAACATCCGCACTACCTGATTCTCTTTCCCAGAATAAATCAGAAGCTAATACTTCTATTGAGTGATCTTAAAATTATGAGTCTGTAGTGGCACTAGCACTCGAACTCTTGACTGGACTCAACGTAAGACTGAGTTTTATTCAGACTTACAGATCGCAGGTCGGTGATTTAGAGTGATATTAATGTCACACTATAAAGCAACATGAAGTATATTGGCGATGGAACTTGTAAGTTTGATCTTCGGTCAAGTGACGAGGACGACACCTGAGCTGGATCTCTCTCCTAACTACCCCCCCCCATTGAAAGGATAGATTTATATTTTCAATTCTTTTTTTATTGAAAGAGGTAATAAAAACTAAAAAGAAATCAGGTAAAAAGAATTAAACTTATGTAGGTATAATTGGAGCACACGATGCGAAGCATGGAGAATTTATACTTTATATTAATTTCTTGCGCATCCAATAATTATCGTTTTTACTCACTTTTATTTTGGTTTGTAATCGTAAATCGCGCTCGCGAGAACCAGCTGTATTTGGGGGAAATATCAGAATACTATTACCACACATAATAATCATCACTATATTTTTAAAAAAATCTAATAATTATACTGTTTACACCATTTGCTTACATTTTCTTCTACTACTATAAATATAATACATTAAACATGCAAAAGAAATATTTTCATTGACGTAATTTTATGCTCAAAAGTTTTGGAATAGTTAAACTTTTTTTTACCTTATTTATCCCCCCCCCCCAAGTATTTTTTTTCCTTCTAAAATTCAGATATGTAAAATAAAATAGAATTTGATCTCTATTTTAGAATGATATTCATAGGCACATTCGAACGCAGTTAAAAAAAGGTAACTTCCTGGAACTGTGTGATTTTCCAAGATCCGTTTGTTGAGCATTACGCATGGCTAATTTCCGGTTCTTTATTTCATTATCGTGGTTTGAAATGAAGAAAAAATATACCTTTTTAGCTCGTGACACGATATAATATTTTTATTACAAGAGCATATGCTTAAATATACTTTTCAACTTCATTTAAACTGTAAGGGTAATAATGGCGGCATTCAATAAAAAAGGTTAATAACTTTTGGTTTGAAAGTTTTTTTTTTGAATCTGTTTCCAAAGGATTATTATTTTACAATAATTTATCATTTTCATAGAAATTTACACATGGAATTAAAATGCCATTTTTATTTATTTTATAAATGAATGTTAATAAATATAAACATATGGGTGGAACTTATTTCAAAAGTTTCTTACTCCAATCTGCTGTCATTTAGAGCTTAATTTTCATTGAGTGTAGCAATCAAATGTGATTATAAAAAAATCGGAAGCTTGCTACTATTTACAATAAAGTTCACCTTCTTTACCCCCAACTTAAAGATTTACTTATCTTCAATAATAATAAAATAAAATATGGCTGTAAATAAAAAGTCAACGAAAAAAATATGGATATTTCGAGGGCAGCACTGTTGGATTTAAATAAAATTAATAAGATTAAGATGATGGAAGTTAAATATAATATAAAGTCAATAAATAAAGTGGGAGTTTTTCCCGCGCGAAATACTTCTCTGTAATTCCCAACTGGATTGTGATATAGAGCAAAAAGGTGTCAAGTAAACCATTATGTAACTTGGGTACAGAACTGATTAATTAAAACAATTTATGTCACGGCAGTTTTAAAAAATTTAAAAAAATTTTACTATCAAATCTAAAAACACAGTTCTGGTATCGGTTATACTAAAATATATACAAGACATATGAAAAAGATAATTATTTAAAAAAAAAATGGACTGTTAAAACACTTGCGAGAGATAACCTATTGGTAGCAACAATTTTTTTCAGGACCATACTATTTTTTGTTTTAAAAAACTAAAAGATAAACTTTTTTCTCTTATTGATGTTATTGAAAACCTCATGGCACAAATTCTTTATTTTATGCTTAGATATAAATAGAAAGGAGCCACATTTTAAATGTGAACAAAAATTAATAATTCAAACTGTTTTACATGAAAAGGAATGGTTAAAAACTAAAACATAACCTAAAAGCCACCCCCATGTAGTGCAACAGTTACATTGATTAGAAGAAATAATAAAGCTCTTGGCGATGTACTTCATAACCTTTAATCATAATCAAGTGACGAGGATGGCACCGGACAATTTTTAACAATGATTCTGAGGACGACATCCGAGTTGGCACTCCCTTTACCAAAGTTTCACACCTCATTAGCGTAAGGACTTTGAGGCTCTCTGTATTTAAAATACATCAGTTCTAACTCACAATGCTTTTTTTAGGGGAGTTAGGACGGGAATCCTCGACTCGACTGATGCAACTGTGATGAGGAATTTACGAACATGACCACACCAGATCTATCCTCCCACTATCTAAATATCCACACCAGCAGGGACGTCTTAAGACTTTTTGAGGCCCTAGGCCCCCACAGAAATGTAAGCCCCACCTATGGCCTTTAAAAATAGACAGTACTAGCATGCGTTGCCAATTACTCGAAACAATAATCCGAAACAAATAAATGTGCATGAATTACAATCGCACAAACCGGCTCGACCGGTTGACACCTTTCGACAAAATGAGCAACGATAGTGTACAGTAGCGCACACAAAAACATTTCTAAGGGGGTGTCCGTGGTCGTAAGTCCCCCAACTCGTATCAGGCCTCAAGACAACACCAATTGATTCTTCTGATTTTGTCGATTTTGTTAACAACAACAAAAAAAATGACAAAAATCAATTGTTGAATTAAAAATTAGAATTAATTAATAAAATAAATTGTTAATTACAAGTACTGAATTAAATTTTACGTTATATATGTTACGGCCAAAGCCCGAAGTCGGCCAGTTCCCAAATTGGCCGGCTAAATCGCGAAACAGCCAATATCGCCTCACAATGACCGGCCAAAGTCCGATCTTTCTTTGATTTCGGGGTTTGGCCAGCCAGTTCGTGAAATGGCATGGGGCGATCGGCCAAAGTCAGAAGAAAAAGGTCATGAACAAATTTTGGGTGTTTGTATATCGTAATGCTAATTATAATCACATTATAGCTGTCACAGAGGAGTTTTCCGACAAATTTGCCTCTCTTAGGTGCCTAAGGTCGTCCTTCGGAACAAAGGCGAAGGAGATACGGTGGCCCTAGGTGGGCTGTAGTCTGAAAGGAGAAGTTTTAGCGAGTAAGGATCTCACAAGTACCAGAAACCTCCTGTTCTCTTATGAAAATTTCCTCTCCCTTGGAGAAAACAAACAAACAAAAAGGTAATCACATTATCTACTGAATTAGTTTATTACAGAAAATTATCAGTATCATCACTTGTTACAACAAGATGAACTTTTATGACATTTCGAATTGCAGAGCAGTTTGTTATTTTTACATCTGCAGCAATTTCTTGAGCACTTGGTAGTGCAACTGCATCGAGTGTAGCCTTGGCCGCCGGTCAGCGATTGTGAAGTGACAACGGTTCGTAATAATTTTTCCTCTGTGCCCACGGATGCCAATGTAAGTAGTTTCTCTTGCAAAATGCTAAACTCACTTCTGGAGTACAGTTGTTTGAGAACACTATGTTCAGTTCCTTAGATTGTAGAAAGCATCCCTACCGAACAGTCTTGCTTCAGCACATCGAACAGTGCCAGAGAGTTCCGGGCACTTCGGGAAGTGGCCGGCCAAAGTCGCATATACGCTATTCATTTCCAGTACATCGGACAGTGGCCACACGCCCCGGCCAATTCGGGAACTGGTCGAACTTCGGGCTTTGACCGTAACATATATATAGGATTATCATCAATCGAAAAAAACTCAAGGGCTTTGGGGAGGGGTCAGGACCCTTAGGATAGTGTATAATGATAGTGTACCACTGATAGTGTATGATGGTAGGCCTAGGCCTGTACTTGGACAACGGTCCTGTAGCTAATTGAAATATCGTCCGAAATTCCTACTTTTTTTGAGAATACAACCAGAAATAACATTTAACCTTTGAAATGATTCAAACTATGATCATAAGACTGAGTGAAAAAAGAGACGAGGTCCTAGGCCCGGACCCAGTCGGCCTATGCCTTAAGACGTCCCAGCATGGATAATTTTGAGCGAGAGATTTATAATTCATGAGCCCCGTAACACAAGGATCTTTAACAGTACGCACCAGGATTCGAACTCATGACCCGAGAACAACAATGCAGGCCACTAGTTCACGATTCTGACTGCTTACCTACAGCTTTTGCTTTTACGTAGTAGCAACAGGCACCCAGAAGTGTTAAATAAACAGAAAAGCATTCGCGCGCGCGCCAAAGAACAAGGTCATTTAATGTTCCATCATCACGCGTTGATGAGAACTAGAACACACTTTCAAAGGGTTCCCTTGTGTCATACGGGAATTAAGAGAATGAAGTACAGTAGGTGCTGTCCGTGTCGCTTGCGGCATTCTAAAATTAAAGAGATTTCGCTTTATCTCTGTCGATTTCACAATATAAAAAACCAAATAATTCTTAAAACGTAACACCTACAATCCTCAACATTTCAAAAATAATACACTGCGTTATTGACTCGAAATTAAGCCAGCACAAAAAAAGCGCATAGCTTAAAAATCTGCAAAACCTACTCCTAGAAAATCGTACTGGTGCACTATAGTACAAAACATGCTCCCGCAAACCTTGTTAAAGGAAATAAATTCTTAAGAAGCGTTATATCATGCCTCGTAGGTGGGGGAAGGAAAGATAGAGGGAGGGGGGCTATACAGGGAGCGACGGAGAATGGAAAGTATGAAAGCGCAGGGCAGGGGCGCATGAAATGTTTATTACTGAGCCCCGGTATCGCGAAGTTTTATTTTATTGGTGGAAGCGAAGCACGAGGTATTACGCATTTTATTCTTTTTTGGAACAAGACACTGAAGGGATGCGAAAGGTGGTATTGGGATGCGGGGAGGGAATAAACAGTGCCCCTCGTTCCGTTTTTGTACGATAATTTGTTCCCTTTGTAACCCTCCCCCCCAACTCTTTCGGAAGGTGAGCGGGGAAAGGGAATTTTTCTATGTTTAAAAAAAATATTTTGAGATACAATTTATCTTCGGTTGTGTGTGTGTGTACCTACACACGTAAACTCCATTGTTGTTTGGGAGTGTATTTATATTCTATATAGTAAAGGCTATTCCAATTGTAAGGGTTGTTTGTAAAAGAAGTTTTTTTTTTGTGAGAATAAAGATGATAAATTAATCAACTTCAAAAAGATTGAGGGCAGGAGGAGGAGAATTACTAATGTGCAGGCGAGAAGAATGGTAGAGGGGGGTTGGGAGGGGAAAATAATACAAATTGTTATTTAAAATTCATCATTTTGCATATAATACAGTACGTAGTACAAATACTTTTCGTATAATTTAAAATATAATGCACTAAATAAATATTTCGAGGAAAGTATATGTATTTGTATATATGCATGATAACATCAATTATGTTATAATGGAATGAGTGGTTTACTCGTATTTATTTTTTGGAGAATATAGCAGAATATATGTTTGATAATTTCGTTTCAAAATTATGTTTACAGTAAAAAATAATAATGAAAAAAACATCAGCGGTTTTCTTTGTTGCTTTATTTCTAAAACCTTTTTTAAAAAAATTACAAAATTAGAATTTTTTTTAAAAATTGTTTTTTTTTTGAGGGAATAAATCCCCCCCCCCTCTGGATTCTCCGAAATGTAGTTGTATGCGCGTTTCATTTCTTTCAGAAGGGTGATGGCGTGAGTGAACATTAACGTCTCACTATTCAGCTACTCGAGGGCTTTTGACGATGAACCTCGTAATTTCGAACTCTGGTTCAATCATGAGGACGATACCCGAGCTGACACCCACCTCTCCTAACTTAAACACCATACCAAAGAGAGGACTTTGAGCCTCGCTATATGCAACGTGCATCGGCCCCCTCTTCACGGCGTATAAAAGAGTAATAGAATGTCCTCGATAATTTCGTTTTAAAATGAGAGAGTTCGTGTCCAGTACCGCCAAATATCCGTCTGGTGTTTGAGTGTTTACTAACGCCGCTCTTTAAAGTAACAACTCGATGGACCTCGTAATTTAGAATTATGGTCAAGTGACGATTACGACACCTAAGCCGGTACTCCCTCACCTAACTTCCCCACCACGCCAACCATAGGACTTTAATCCTCGACAGATTAAACATGTATCAGCTCCACTATACGACGGGTCTTCAGTAGCACTGGAACTTGAACTTATGACATGCCAACCACGAATCCATGACCTTGACCCCTAGACTACTGTGGCCACAAATATCTATCGGGAAGAATTAGAATGTTTTTAACTAGAACTAGGTTTCAAGATTCTTTTGTAGTGCATTGAGGAAGTTAAAAGATCGATGAACGCGGGGTTGAGGGATGGTCCTTGCTATGCGGACGTGATAACCTAGTTGTCATGGTCGTGAACTCTTGGCCATGGGTTCGAGTCCTGGTGGCACTAAAGATTCATCATTTAGAATAGAATATGCACTTTTAATTTATTGAGGCTCAAAATCTTCTCATTGGCATGGTATGGAAATTTGAAGTTAGAATGCCAGCTTGTAATGTTTGTTGATTCCTGCTTCCCACTAATCCCCCTTATCTACTCTCGGACCAGGCTAGATGTGTGGGAGGAACTGAATAATCAGTCGACATGATTCACTCTAATTATTTTATTGACAGAAAATATCAAACAAGCACAGTAATAATCTAATTAAGATAAATGATCAGATAGCAGAGCGCGAAGGTGAGACTCGTTAGATTGGGGATAATAATAATATGGACTCTCAACTGATTCCACGATAACTTATACAAGCTCAATATAAACTACGTCACGCACTAATGAGCCAACTTCTATTTAAATAAGGATCACGATACCTGTACTTTTATGAAGTCGAGTTCTACAATTGAAGCCTTGAATGCGATCCTTATCCGGATTTAATCTCCGTCGAGGGATCCTCTCTTAGACTTCTTCAATTGATAAACTCAAATTTGCACTGAATAATTTCACGATCCTCCACTCACTAAAACTATTGAATACAGAATTTATATAATATACTTAATTTGCACAATCACGTTTCCTTTCTTCAGTGAAATTTGGTTGGCAAAATTTTTGCCCCAGAAAAGTCCCCAAGGGGTTAGTCATAGCCACGTATAGATCCGTTACAAGCTTAAGTTTCATCCTCGTTAAAATTTACGAGGTCCGAAGCCTATACTCTTCGTATGGTTTCAAGTAGACCAATTTAAATTGTCCACATTAATTCCTATTGCTGCTTTTAATTCATATCCCAAAATCAATTATTCGTAATGACTCAGCTGGTAATGAAATGTTCTATGTTTCGATGTATTTATTATTAGATTAAGCTCCCCCTTAAACTTTTCTCTTTAAAAAAATGAAAAGTAACCTGTCTACTCAGCACCGAAGTGGTGGTTTCTAATTGGAATAATCTCTACAAGGAATTTAAAAATTCATGTTTATTCTTAAAATATATTTAATATTTTTACAGGCCTTAGACTTAAAACTCAAGATCTATTATCTTAAATGTACTAGATGGCGGGAAAAGGTAAAAGTTTCCTCATGATTTTTTTTTAAAAAACAACAACAAGAAACTGAAATTGTGTTACATAAATATACAAATGACAGATGTATAGGACGATCTTTGAAAGGGAATTCAATGTAGTTTTTATAGAACTTAGTAGTTGTAACGGCAACTTTTTAAATCGATATTCAAAATGATCTAGTTACGAAAACGAAATTTACCTTTTATTTTGAAATCTCTTCCAAATGAAAATATCGAATTAAATATTTCTCCACAGGCTAATCGAAAATTATTATTTATGCTGTGAAATTCAGATTGTTTCGATTAGAAGGTCATTGATTCCGGATATAAAGAAAAGAAAAACTCCATCTTTCTGAAGTAAACAAACATCGAAAAATGTGTGACAAAATGTTTTCAGTCTCATTCAGAGAACGACTATAAAAGGAATTTATTACCCGATTCATCGAGGGATTTGGAGGTTTTCACTTAATGTAATGCTTAAACGGGAACTAAAAATGAGGCAAAGGACTAAATAAACTGCTTAATTTAAAAAAAAAAGATTTTAAAAAGACATGTTAAACATAAGGGTCATTTACATTTTTTTCTGTAAAAATTGAGTGATTGATTGAAGATTAACGTCGCACTGTTCAGATACACGCATGCTTTTGGCGACGGACCTAGTCATTTTGAACCACGGTCAAGTGACGAGGACGACACCTGAGATGGCACCCCCTTCTTTTAACTACCACCCCACATCAACGGGAGGGCGTTTGACCTCTCTCCAGATTTAACGTGCATCGCTTCCGTACACGGCGGGTCTTTTAGTGGTTTTGTGCTCGAACTCATGACATGCCTGCCATGATTCGATATCTTGACCACTTGGCAACCGTGGCCACTGTCAAAATTGAGTAACTGTGGGTTAATGTCGCACTCTAGAGTATCATGAAAGCTATTGGCAACAGACCTCGTCATTTTAAACCAAGGCTAAGTGACGAGGACAACATCTGTTCTGAAACCTTCTCTCAAAATTTCCACACCATACCAACGTGAGAACTTTCAGCCACAACAGATATAACGGCATCAGCTTCTCTCCTCGGCCAATCTACAACTGCACCATCATTAAAACCTGCGGCTCGACAAACGCCAGTTACAAGTTCGTGATCATGACTACTAGGTTACCAAGGGCACATGTAAAAATTAAAAAGGAATTTGTAGCAAATATAGCCCCCTACGGAAATGTATTTAAAAACAGTTTATAGAAGCAATAAAACAATTTTTTTTCTTTATAGAATGATAAGATATCCGAGCAGTTGCTCTGAGGGACTTATTCTTAAGTATATATTTACTATACAAAAGTAATTATGAATAAATTCGTCTCTTGAATAACCTGTTGAAAAAATTAAGCATTGGAATTAAAAAATATTTCAGTTCAATGAAAATTACGAAATAAAATAATTTAACCAAAAAGTGCCATTTTTACTTCGTTATAAAGAATAAACTTGAGTAAAAAAATGTTCCGTTGCTAATTTTAAACTAATAGAATTGCTGAATATTATTTTAAAGAACGTGATAATGTTTAATACATTCAATTCCAAAAACCAAAAAAAAAACCTTTTGCTTAATTTTGTTGTCATATTTTTGCTTATTTAATGAGTCGTCTTAATGATAAGCTTTGGTATACGATTTTTCTTACAGTGAGCTTTCTTCTAGTAAATTGATTAATTATGTATAAACTTTTATATCGGGCTTTGTATATGGAAAATATTTAATAAATCACCATGGATAAATAGTTAATTATAAATAAGAAAGTGTGAATATGTATCATAATTAAAGCAAATCTTCAAATTCTGTAATGCTATGAGGTAAATTTCTGAAGAGACAAAATTTATAATATTACAGAAAGTTATATAAAAATCTTTTTGAAAAAAAAATCTTTTCTTTCTTTATTAAAAATAACTGAGCCGTGTACATTCAAAAGTATTAATTAATTTTGATTAATTTCTTTCTAATAATATATTTTAAAATTAATTCCAAAAATAAATCACTAAAAAAAGATATATAAAAGGAATGCAACTCTTTCTTTGTCTAAATTTTTGCCTTTTTTCTGACTTTCCTACTTTTTTTTATGTAAATTTTTATTAGTAACAATGTTGCGTTATTTTAAAACACTGAGAAAAATAAAGTTTAAAAATAATTAATTACCTTATGGGAGAAAAAAAATTCTTCCAAATTCATACATTTTATAAATTAGTTAATCAGTTTTAGAATCACACATTAAATTTTACTATACAAATCGTCTTACTCCAGTATCACCCTTAAGATCTAAAAAACATTCAACCTCCAAGTATAGAATTTTATGCAAAGGAAAAAAAATATATATTTATATAGTGTCTAAAATATTCAAGACAAGCACCAGAATACGTAATATTAAATGACATTCAACGATTACCCCCAAAAACCACCTTACGAAACCTCCAGAACACGTATAGCGCGATCCAAAAATAAAACAAGCACCTTCGTTTCCGTCGCCAAACCGCACCCTTTTGCTAACGGATGAGCGAGATGACGCCAATGTGAGCCAACCCTGTCAAGGTGAGTTCTCCATCAGATCTTCTCTCTCAGGTAGCACGGAGTGAGGGAAGGAGAGAAGGTGGTCGTCACGTGGCGTGACGTCACTTCCTCCTCGTGTGGGGGAACGCACGCGGGGAAAGGGGGGGGGTGGAGCGACGGACGAAGCTGTGCCGCGTGGGAACAACAAAAGGTAGACACACTCGGCCAGGTAACATATCTGCCAGGTAACCGGCCTAAAACGCTCTCTCTCTTTAGCGTGCTCTTCTCCATCTTCTCTCACAGATGAGAACTGACTGATACCGAAACTTTTTCGGGCAGACGATTATACTCCTTCGTACACCCCTTCCTCCTCGTTTGTGTACACCTGTATATTTGATAATTAAAGCGCTTTTATTTTTTTTAATTTACTTTTTCTTCGGAAAAAAAATTATAAGAAGGAAGGAAAGAGTCAGAGTGAGTGTTTTTTGAAGGAGGTTTTTGTTGGGAACACCGGTGCCATTCGAAGGGAGTTGCGGTCACTGCTTAGTCATTCCGGTAATACTGGAGTCGAGGCGGCCGGTCATCATGTCGACCGCAGTGTCCGAATCGTCGATGACCATGAGTCAGAGCATGGATTCCGTCAGCACCATCACTGAGGAAGAGGTAAGATCATTCCTTTTTTCCTCATCACTTTCATTTCCTTTCACTTATTTGATTCTACAACATTGGGGTTTCCCACCCCTTAATGTTCAAGTATCTAAATAAATGACTATTCATTTGGTCTATTATGTACGTCAATATAAATTATACTTCATACCTAGCATTAGTAACAGAAGCATAACGCTCTAAAAGGTTCCTTTATCTTTTAAATTTCCTAAAGTCGTTGAAAACAGATATACAGTAACCCCCCCCCTTGTGTAGTATATACCCTTACAAAGGCTAAATCATGCAATAACAAAATATAAATGTTATAATGTCTGGTCTTTATTAAAAACCAAAAGAAATCATGCAGTAAAATTCCTTATATTGTGTTCTAAAAAATAGCTGATCAACAAAACCAAGTGCATGTTTACTTGTTTGGTTTCTATGATAAACTCTTTTGCGATATTTCGTAGCATTAGTTATAGTTTTCATTGCGTTATTTCTAAAAATATATATGCAACTGATATGACCTCGTATAGTTCGATAACAATATGCTAACTAGAGAATAAACTGAAATGAATACATTTTTGGTCCATACGAATAAGCATTGAAAATCTTCCTTTTGGAGGGTGCTTTTTATATAAACAAATAAAACTACCCCCAAAGCATACAAAATGGACGATGTTGAAACATATATTAATGAATCTGATGGATTATAGAGATGATAATCTTGGAGAATTTTAGAACCAAATTTATACTAGATTCGCAAATTTTTATTATTTAATCACGAAGATATTCAAAATATAGCAGTGCGCTTTTTAAATAAGAAATGGTACATTAATCTAAAACTTATAATAAACATTCAATGGATAATGCAGACTAAATCTCGCAAAAGATACGTTGAACAATGGAAGTTAGAATGCAATAAATAATTATACATTCACAATAATTAGTAAATAGAATATAAAAATTAATGTTTAAGTTATAAAACGTTACGGGAAAACTCGTCGGGGGGACAGCGCATATCAAGTGGAGAACCGCTACTGAAACAGGAAACACGCAATTTTGCCATGCTATTTCGAAATAAATGAAGAAAAGGAAAAGAAAAACAAAATCTTTCTTGTCAGAAATTAATGTGTTTGTCAAGTAGAAACCTGTTGTAATTGTCTGTTCTGTCAAACATGTATTGTGTTTCTTTGGTAAACACAGCGAAGTTATAAATCACTTTAAAAGAGCATAAAATAAACTATTTTCGCATAGAAATTTTCAACATATTTTTTTATTGTGAGTAAGGATAAAAAATATACAGGGATTTCAAAATTCCTAAAACCAAATTTTTGATACTTTGGTGGAATTTTCAGTGAATTGTGAAAACGAGAAGATAACATAGGTAATTTATTTTGATGCATAAGCAACTCTTATTACAATGAATTTTTCTTACAAATTGTTTTTTTTTTCAGAACTGTATTTGGTACTTTTTTTAAAAATAAATGTTAGCTGTACTAATTGCTTTTGATATCCTACTTAATCCAGTGATTTTTGAAAAACCTTGTCATTAAAAAAGATTAAGCATATGTTTACTGACAAGGAATATTGCATACAATTCCCATTTTCTAAAAATGATAAAACAAATTTACTATCATAACGAAATTAACATAACTCACGACTGATTCTTTTTAAGGATAAACATGGAAAAAAATTGCAAATTTTTTTTTTTTCTTTAAAAATATTTTTACTCAAAAACAGTTCAGTTCATAAATCTAATTTATTTTTTCTAACGTCTCCTTTTAACGTTATCCTCCTCAATTTATGGCCCCAAAATCAATTGAGTTCATAAAACATTAACTCATACTTTTACAGAAGAAAAAAAAACACTTCTTTTGAAAGAACAAATTCACTCATTGATTTATAGATAAATCCCAGAAAAGTAAGTGATAGAAAGTTAAGACGGCAATCATTTTGCTAAGAGAGCAATTTTTTTTCCGGAGATATTAATGGTTTAATGGGAGCAAATAAAAATTTTCCTTTTCGGGACTTCTAAAAGAATTATTCAGAATTAAAAAATACTAATTTTCTTGTTTATACTTTTTATTTTTTCAATAAATATTTCATAACTTAAAAATGATATGAAATGTACACCGTTGAAAAGAAATTAATTTTTGCATCAACTATTTCAAATAGAGATGTTTAAATTTTAAAACTTAGATTAATATGATTTAAATTGATGCAATTTTTTAGAGAAAAGAAATTTTAATGTATCTTTTAAAAAATTTCAAGATTCTATCTTTAAGTTTAATAAAGTAATCTGTTTTTAGTGACTTAATTGGCTTTTTTTAAAAAAAATTGGCTAGACTGACTGAATATTTCTATGCTCAATTACTTGTCTGCAACTACAAGCTACCTTTTTTAGTAAAATATGCTAGGTGAAATGTATCAACAAATGATAGGTTAGAATGAAATTTTAAAAAAAATCATTAGCATTTTTAATTATTTTGATAGTTTCAAATTTTTATTTGTAAAATATTCTTTTTTTATTAAATTTAACGCCAAATTTAACTTGATGATTTGAAAAAAATCTAATAAGGATTTATTAACTTCATCCACCATTTACTTTTCACATTAATTTTACTTCATAATATAAACCTAAAATTATTTATAGCGATTCCAAACTTTCCTTACGAACTTAGAAGTAAAGTTCTAATTTTGCTTTTAAAATTTAAATGTTTAATACTATGTCAGAGTATAATTTTTGCATTTATTTTTCTAAATATTTAAAAACGTCTCATTTGCAAATTTTAAAACAAATTTTTCTTGTAAAATTTATCAACTGTAAGCAATTCTAGCGTTTTTAAAAGACGAAATTATTCTTTACAAAATTAATAAACATTTTCGCCTCAAATCACCTTTGGTTTAAATTCTTTAAAAAATACAGTTAAAAACATAAAAAGTAAAACTATTCTGGGTCTTTAGTGATCACAGCTTTAGCATTTAAAATTTAATACATTTTTTTTATATGCTTGATTAAAATTTTCTGGGTTAAACTTTCGCATCAAGCAACAAAATCCTAACTACTGAGTTCGATTTACCCCTTTTCAACTTAAAAATACTTAAAACAAATTGTAAATAAATAATTAGAGATAAAATTTATGCATCTGATTGCAAAACAATCTATTATATACATAAATAGGGACTAAATTTTAACTGATCATTTTCTTAAAAATTAGCTTACTAATATTAATTTTACGATTTCTAATTAACGTATTAATATGTTTTATTAAATGTCCGTTGTTTATAACAAAGAAATTTGAATTATTTCCTAAATTATTCAATAAACTGGGACGGATGAAAGCCCCATGCAGTTATGGTGATGTATTAAAATCACAAGAAAATGGATAAATTAAATCGTTTACTATTTAAAAATTAATTTAACATTTATTTCAAACAATATGGAATGATGCACATAATATATTTTCTGTACAAAAAATAAACACCTCTCGCAAATGGTTTAAACTATAGAACACTTATCAATGAAATCGCAATTAAAAGAACATAAAACATTCTGTTCTCCAATTCAGTTGTACACGCAAATACCATCTTCCGCTATGTATATGTTTTAAAATTATATTCTCATATTTAAATGAGGAGAGCGATACATATTTACAAATATTCTAGAATGAAGTGACGTCCCTCGTTTGGTGAACAGGTGACGGAAGCGGCTCATGCACATGGCGGCCGAGTTGTCAAAGGGGACCATCTGCCGGCTGAATTGTGTATACACCTGGCACACCCTGCACAGTGGATAATATTAAAAAAAAAGCTGGTGAATGGGCTACGTAGTGCTGCGGGTGAACTGTTGACTTGGAGTGGTTTAGTTTCATATTACGTCGCATGTTCTGAGTTGTTATAACCCTTACGAAAACTTTTATCTTGATTGGAATACGAGTTCGAATTTAATTTTGTGAATCAGTGAAGATATTGCTTTGAATTTATGGATTTAATTTTGAAAATTGTTAAATTAAAATATTACCTTTTTAGATTTGAGATATTTTTTATTAATTGCTTTTAATTAAGATTAGTTTTAGATGAACTCTTTTGTTAATGAAAAATATTTGACTTAAGAAAAAGGGGGAATATAATTATGGATTTAGGCAAAGACCAAACGACAAAAAAAGTTTATTAATGTTTTAATTTATATTGTCTAAGAAATCGCTGTTCTTACTTTGATGTGGATAGTGAATCAAATAATTTTTTAAAAAATAAAGGGGTAAAAACAGTAGAATCATAGTATTAAAATTAGGATAATTTCTTAATATCCTCGTTAGAAAACTATTTATACTTTTATTCTTGGAATTTTAGAACAATTATTGTTTCTTATTAGTTCTTTTAGAAGAAATAATTATATTCACTTGTTCTTGTCTTGCTAACCGTGAAAAGGGTACTTATATTTAACTTTAAATAAACATTTTAGCCAATAATTGTTGAATAAATAAACAGTAATCCCAGAATTATTTCAATTGAAAGATTTGATCTGATTGCGATTATTTTTTAACAATTCAAAAATAATTCATAAAGAATTTATAAATTCTTTTTGAGCTGAAAAGAATGCCGTAGCCAATTTAATTCCAATTATTGTACAACATGTACAATGCTGGTGGCGATTTGATTAAATTGACTGTAGACAAATTTCATCTATTCTTTCTTGAGAAATAGGAAACTTTAAACTTTAGTTATTACAAATATTAGTTTTTAAAATTTCTATTGGTTTCCTGCTCTGTAGCAATTTTAAAGTCAATGTTTTTACTAAAACTTAAATTTATCTCCAAAAATAAATATTTCTAATATAATTTTCAGTATTGCACCATGATTTTTAAAGAAAATGCAATGGAAGTTGTCAGTATTTAAAAATAACGAAATCTATTATCATCAAGGTGAATGCTTTTTTTTTATAAATGGAAATTTTATATAGAAGAAGGTTATATCTAACGTTTACGTACAAGTAACTAAATTTTTATAGAGGAAAATACGATACATAAGTTATTTTATAATGGTTTACTAAAGCACAAAATCATTTCAATTTGTTTTATTTCTTAGTAGCTTTTGCATCTAATAGCAACAGTAAAATATATTCTTAACCCATCGTCCGCTAGATAAAAAATACATCTCAAACGAAGCTCATAAAAATGCTATTTTCAGAAGAACTATTTAAATTTTTTTTGAAGTTACAAAAATAGGTACATAATTAATAGGAAAAAGTTAAGTGCTTTTTATGCAGTGCTTACGTATTTTGAATAATCCACTCTATGTACAGATATACGTAAGCATAATTAAACTAAGGCGAGATTATCAAAACATGCTCCTTTAACAAACAAGGAAATTTATTTGTGCAGCTGAGCTAAAGTATTATTCGCTGAAAAAGTACACAGCATTCTGTGTCTGTGTTTTTCTATAGTCTCATACTTTCTTTTATTTTGTGTAGCGAATGTAAAGAGTTCGGGGAAAAAGTGTATCGATATAGATAGTTTTATGGTTGAATTATCTTTCACTTTCTATTTGAATTTTCATTTCAATAATCACTTTATCAAAAATTTATTGAAATTCTCACCGCCCTATATTCTAAAAAGTGTAATAAGAGCTTTGAAATAAAACTTCGCAGAATTAAAAAAAATCGCTTAAAAAAATTGGCTTAAAAAAATTCGAATACAAGGCATTCTCAATTCAGTCCAGATATAAAGTATAATAGCCCGAGATCTATAAAATTAACATTTATATTTTAGATCTATATTTTAGTTTATCCCCTTCAAATTTCTCCGAGAAAAAGTATTAAGGAAACTGAATACAGATTTATAATTCCTGTTTTAGATTAACAGTATAGATGAATTTTCAATAAGAATTGCATAGAACTATTATGTCATTAAAATAGATCCTGAATCATTTATGAAAGTGCTTTATCCCCATTATGTTAAATCAAAACATAAATTTTCAGTGTATTGCTCCTTAGATTTCATAATGCGGATTTAAATTTCCAGTGCGACAAATTATTTAAAATCTTAAATAAAAAAGAAATGAGTCTTACAGTGTGTGTGCAACATCTGACTAGTTATCATGGTAAATACGCAATATTGACTTTAATCCTGAAAGAAATGAATCGGTTATGACTGGAAATAATTTTCTATCGAATAATTATATCTTTAATGAAAATTTTATTTAATTAACATGAGGAGTAATGCAGTTTTTTATCAAAAATATTTATTATTGTTCAATTTGGGGAAGAGCGGAGACAATAGATTTATGAAAACTAAAGTATGACACATATACTTGTGATTTCAAAGTATTTAAAAATCGTTGAAAACGGCGTCAATAACAGTACCACTGTTAGTTGTCAAAACATTTCGATTAGTGTTCATTTCGAGCTTGAGTTCATCTTTCAGAAAACCTATGAGCGGCTCAGCTTCTGGCAAATTGAATTTAACGTTAAAATCACCACTCAAAATCATGGGAAGCGAGTGATAGTTTTTTTTAAAAAAAGAGCAGAACCACCTTTGGTAAACGGTAAAAGTACGAAATGCTGGAAATTTTTAAATTTGTTAACTGTTTGATTCGAAGAAATGTATGCGACCACCAAAATGACAAGACTTTCTGGTATGTGCGGTAGGCGGGCGTCTTAATGGCTACTACAGTTGGACCCCTAGACGAGGCTAGCGATGATACACCGTCAAGCGTATGCTTAAAAATTCGAAATATTAGAGAAAATCAAAAATACCCGTTTACTTAAATAGTTAGTTTTTTTTAATCGAGAAATATTTTTTAATCACAATTAAAAATATTATATTGACAGTGACAGGAATTAACCTCAAAGTATGAAAATGATAAGCCCTTAAATATTTATTCGAATAATTCCATATTACTTACTCCTATTTTTTTTTAAGAATGATGAGCTTTGTCAGACGCTTACTAGGAAATATAATTATTAATATATATAGTTTACACATATATAAATATATCCTCAGATTTCACAAACAACGAGCCCCGAGACTTTGACAATTGAGCGTAAGAATCATAAGTTTATTCTGGATGAAGTCTAATAAGACTTGCTGGTATGTGCGGTAGGTGGGCGTCTTAATTGCTACTACAGTTGGACCCCCAGACGAGGCTAGCGAAGAGACGACACCCCAAGGCGTTGAATTGGTCAAATCAAACAGCGTGCGCTTCCCCCGACTTCCTGTTACGCATTTCCGTCCCTTTTCACGAAACCACTCCAATAAATATCCAGCAACCGAGAGTAAAGATGTTACACATCAAAAAGCATTTTGTATAAAACAATATCAGAAGAGAAATACTTTCAAAAATAAACTTAATGCGTTTAGATTTCCATAAACAAATTAACAAAAAAATTCATTTTATATTAAACTAAAGTTAAAATTTAATGTTTTGGTACCGGTCATCGAAGTAATGCTTACTGCTTCTTATTTTAGGAAATTGTATTTTAGAATGTATTTAATACCATAAAAATTGGTTCATAGTTAAGTAAGCAGAAAAGTTTAATAGATATAAAATCATGTTATACCAGCTTAATAAGCTGTCTTAGTATCAGCGATGAGATTTCTTTTGAAGTTATTTGATTTGACAGTAAGTGCGCTGTGTGTTTATATATATATATACTAATATTTAAAAAATTTTGAATTTATTTTTTATATCTATGCTTAGCAGACATATTAAACGGATTTGGAAAACAATAGGGATATGTATAGCCTCCGAGAAGATATATAATTAATCATAACACTCTAATTTTATAAGAACGACATATTTATCGATATCGTAAAAAAATGCTAACTAATTTTACCATTATTGTAATATAGAATAAATTAATGCCAAAGAAACAATTTAAAAGATTTTGTACAAGAAAATGTATTTCGAATCTATCCTATAGTCGTTTTTCAATACTTTTCAAAATCCTTTTCTCAAAGCACTTAATACTCTCGAATTTAATCGTAGCTCAATGCCATTTATATTATACTCTTAAATTACAATGTGTCTCTATGCACTAAATTTCTCAGGAATTTAATACATAAACTTCTCGCGTCACTGATAAGTTGCAAGTTTATATCTAATGCGTCAAATAAATTTACCGGCAAGGAATTGTTACTTAACCCAGCTGCTGAAATTTAGAAGTTTTAATAAAAAATCCCTACAGATGGCTGTTCAAATTTAAGAGTCCGTGAACTTTTTCTGATTTTTTTTTTATACAGCAGGTGAAACATATTGGTAATTTAATTTTGAATGAAAGTGAATTAAGTAACTGGAAATAATAATAAAATTAATTCAAATTCGTAAGAATTTTGCATTTAAAAATTGTTAACGATTTTTTTTGGCACACTAAGTTTATTTTCATTAGAAAAACTATTTAATTCTAGAATATAAAAATAAAAATAGTTGATAAAAATAAGATAATCAAATTTTTTTTGTTTTCACTATATATTATAGTAATAGCCTGGCTTCTTTTAATTCACAGATCTACGTAATTTCTCGCTATGTTCTATTCCTTGGAGTGCTTTGTCGAAATTTATGACTTGAAGAGATATTTTGACGTATCATCGAGTAGAACGTTACTATATTATCCTTTTGTATTGTTTAGTAAACAGGAAAATATTTCTTATCTAAGACATGTTGGACAAATACAGTTTAATAATGTTACGCAGGTACATTCTTTGTTGGATCCAAGAAATACAGCTCTTTTCCTAAGTGAAAATTTTTTTTCTATCAGTAACCCCCGGCGGATTAATTTCAAAGCTTTTAATCTGAATTAAATATAAAAATCTTATTATTTTAACAATAGATCTGTAGGTACGATTTTTTGGTACCACCTATTACGTAACTTCGGGGCCTGACCATACTTCAGTTATTATTTTCATTGTTTTCCTGCAATGGCACCGAAGAAATTTTGGATTATCTTTTTTTTATCGACATATACATGTACTCTCAATGACGTATTTAAGCTTAGGCCAGCGAGGCCCGGGCCTTGGGCAGCAAATTTTTAGGCGTCCTAAAATTTTTGAGGTGGCATAAATTTAAAATGAATTTTGTTCTTTTTATCGACAAAATTCTAATGCTTCTTTTCTTGCTTTGACAACCTCATGATGCGGTAGAATTATTTTTAAAAATAATTAATAGTGAAAGAAGTAAAATTTAAAATATCTAAAATAGGTACTAAAACAATTTTCGTTAAGTATAGCATTTATCTACTGACGTTAGGTATTTCAAAAGTTTTTCTTAAACTATCTAAATTAGCATTTGTTTGTTCATCATTTAACACAAAATATTAATTCATCAAATTTAATTATACGTTTGTACGGTTACTGGAAAACTTTATTATTATTTTTTCAATCTCCCATAAAAATTTTATACGTGCAGATATGAAGCAAGATAGATTCAACGCACTTGCATCTTTAAGCATTGAATTACAATTAGTTTAAGAAGTTAAGGAAGATGATGTCAGTAATACTTTAGCACGGATGAAAGCAAGAAAGAAATATATTACATGACTAATTAAATATGATTTATTTCTTAATTAGAAGCAATTTATTCTAAATCGTATGTTTAATTTTTTATTATATATATATATAATTAATGCCTAAATTCAATACTTGAATTTAATTCGAATACATTATTACTATTTCTATTATTATTATATATAAGGGTGTCAAATTGGGCCTTGAGCGCCAATAGAGCTTTAATCCGTCACTGTATACCCTTTTAGAGCTATGTGCACCTTGGACTACGCATATCGCAATTTCAAAATCATTGTTTTGTACAAATTTAAGAAAGGGCGTTTTTTTTATGAAAAACGTCCCGAAATTCGAAAAGGATTTCCAAAGTGATATAAATTGCCTCATCTATAAGAGCAATAGGATTAGAGCCCAATATAAAGTGCTGCTATATCTCTCGTCCACACACATACATGTATTACATCCACCTACACTATCTAATCCACGTTCTCCATGAGAGGAGAAGGACACCCAGCCAATTATTCTGGATCCTTCACCCCCTTACTTCTCCCCGAACGAGACCAATCGATATTTATACAACAATATAATCCAATCTTTTCCCCAACTTCCATTTTTTGCTTGGATTCCTGCGTGTTTTAAAGCGATCACCCAGGGTCGTGTTTTTTCGTTCTCCCGAGAGGAAAAAAAAAGACATTGAGTGTCTGGAGATAACATGTCTCGGAGCTTCCACTCTGTGATGAGTTTTTGCAAGAAGATATTTGAATAAACATCGTGCAATGAAAAATTGTATCTTTTTACATGAACCAGGATTGCTACGGATCTGTTTAATTTGTGAATTGTTTCTAGATTTTAAATCGAATACAAGTACATATCTTGATTTTGAAAAGAACAATCCGATATAAAATACAATTCAATGTATTATAAGAGGGAGGAAAAGTCATTTCTCCCCCCTCAAATATTTAAAAACGTTTCTATATACCAGAATTTAATATTTTGTAATATAAGTATATTTTTGTCCTGTATTTTCTTATATGAAACGTAGGCACTTTTCAACAAAAAAAAAACAAACTATCTCTCAAAATTATGACTATTCTGTAATCCAAGCAGTTTCAGTTAGTGATATCTGTAGGCGCTTTAATCGAAAAAAAATTCAATACATTTATTTTTTAACTATTAAAATTTCGAATTAGGAGCTAAAAAAATTTATCGCTATAGAAAAAAATTTATCCAGACCAGAATATTCATCTTCCAGTATATTAGTTTTTTCAGCTAACGCAATAAGTAAACTTTTTTTTTACATTCGTAAAAATATCTACTTTATACACTTTGATATATATATATATATATATATATATATATGCACTTTCAGCAGAAAATTTTTAACTATACCTATTCTGAAAGATTAGCATTTTTTTAAGCTTATTTGTGAATTATAGATGATAATGTAGATAAAATAATTCAGTTATAGCAATGTTAAAATGCTATATTTGAATTACATGAATATTTTTAATAGTACAGTTATGCGTGTTTTGAACACATTTATTCGTGCCATTCATTAATTCGTACTTATAATAAATGTGCATTCAATTCAAAACTGTATTGAAATCACAGTTGGAAAAAAATATAGTTCTCAAAGGACTGAAGACTAAAATGCAAATAGAATTTATTCTTACCACTAAATAATACATGAACATTTTTTTAAATAATGATGAATTCTATTCACAAATAGCATCTAACACTATCTCCACGGTTTTAGTATTTATAAACAACTTGAGCATTTACAATTATGTTACGATAATTAAAATTAAGTTAAAAATTATACAGCTCTGCAAAAAGCTTTTACTTTAGTGTATTGTTTCATAAAATATATTTTATTACGTGATGGAAGCATCCTTTTTTTTCTAGTTAAGGGACTCAAGGACTAAAAAGATGGTATTGAAAAACAAATTTTGTTCTACAATGCAAAATAAGTGAATGAAATTCACTCGTTCCTCAGAGACTAGTTACGGGTAAAATTAAATTATATTAGTCTTTAGTGTAATTTTTCCTACGAAATTTAACCATTAGATCGAATAAATTGTAAAAGACACTTATAGAAGTAAACTTTGTTTTATATTTGCAGAGAAAAAGGACAGAAGTAACGTAAAAGATGAAATAAATTTCTATTATATTCAGCAGTACAACAAATTACAAAACAACGATAAGAGAGAAATCAATGTTTAGATAAGAAGGGTTTTAGTTTTCAGATATAAATAGTTCTATAACATAGAGAGAAGAGTATGTTATAATATCTTTCGAACCACGTTCTGTAAATGTTGTAGCCGTGGAAACTTTTTTTAATGCAAAGATAGATTATAAAGCGAGAATGAATGCAATTTATGACCAGGAACTTGTTTGGTGCATTCCTCAGGATTTCTTCAAAAACTACAAAACATTGATTGGTACCACTTCTTTGTGCTTTCAGGTATCCGACTACTTGCGACTTTTTTTTAAAAAAAAATGTAGATATGGGAATTTTTTGTTGTTGTTTTTAGATTTGTTTGGTACATTTTAAGAAAAGAATTTGCTAAAATTAAGAGAAAAAGAAATTATTAATACTAAAATGGTAACAAATAGGTAAAAATTTACGAAAAATAAACTAAACTGTACTAAAAATTTATGAACAAATTTTCATTTTTTCAATTATGATGTGTTGCTAAGTTATTCATTTTTGAAATGATCTTCCGTATAAAAGATGTTTAAATTTTTACAAAAACTGGAGCAATTTATCTTAGTTATTATATGAAATTGCTTAAAGAAAAACAGTGTTTATATTAACATAAGGGACTGTAAATTTTGAAAAAAAAAACTGTAGTATAAAAGCTGTAATACTTCTATTATACCGAACCTACACAAAAAATTTCATAGTTAATTATTTTCAAAACTTTTTTTGAGCTGTCGCTGGCCCCGAGTGAGAAAAAAAAAATTTCGAGTAAAACGTGTTTTAAAGTAATGACATTTGCTTTTACTAAAACTCTTGTAGTTTTTGTTCCAGTGAACGGAAAATAATACACTTGGTATTTTTATAAAGTTAACAAGATGGTCTATAAAACGAAATTATAAGAAATTGTGTCAATTTTTGGAAAAATTCACAATTTTAGGGTAGTCAGATACCTTAAGTTTAAAAAAGGTGACTGACTCCATACATAATCGTGGTTTTGAAAAAGCGTATTAATGAACATTTTTTTGGCATTTAGAGTCTGAATATTTAGTGTAATTAGAATAACACTAAATTAGCATATATAAAATTGTCTTTAAAATAATATTTCAAGAAAAAATTCTTTAACTGCAATTTTTTGGCAGAAAAAAAGGAAGAAATAATGACATATCTTCAAAGAGCGCATTCTCTTTTTATAAAAAATGCACCAATAATACTATTGTATGGCATATACAGTCGAAGTTCCATTTTACAAACTTCTATTTTGCCAATTCCACTATTTTACGAATTTTTTCCTGGAACCAAGAATTTAAAGTACATTGAAAATGAGTCTAACGAATTATCCACATAACGAACTTTTTTTTCTGGATTTAGGAACTTTGTTAAAGAAAAGTCCAATTGTATATAGGTAGGAGTTCTGTACCAAGGGTGAATTTAAGTTTATGGTTAAATATCATTTTCAGACATACGTTCAAATGAAATAGCTGGTGTTTTTTTTGTAAAAGATTTATCTACTGTGATGTACTAAAATATGAATAAACCTATTTGTAAATCATATATTTCAAAAGCCTTAGTTCAATCTGGGTACAGAAGTCTTAGCTATATATAGGAAAAGTATTACTAATATAGAAGCATTTTTAATAAAAGTAGAATGTTTTCAAAATACGATATTCAATCTTCATTTTTTTACTGAAACATTGCATTTAAATAGTTTTTTCTTGTAATGATATTAAAACAATTTTACATGTATATTCTAATTCAACTGACATTTAACACAAAAAAATTATTCATTTATATGTTCTTTCGAAACCACAGTTTCCACCGTAGTAACTTTAAGTTGTCTAACCTTTAAACTTTTTACATTTCATAAATTACGCCAGACAGGTGGCATTAGAAACAACAACATTTTACAAATACATTTTAATATTGAAAATAAAGTTATATTAGAGTAGCAGTTGCAAGAACATTCTAAATTAGAGAAGAGTATTTTTAGACAGCATTTTACCCATTTAAAACACCTACAGCGTGAATTCCCAATCTATGAAGCGTTCTTATTTGCTAAAACTCTGGCAAAAGAGGAGGAAAAAATTCGCCTCTTTACATTATGTTCCTACGTGAGATGTCACGAAAGCATATTTAGCTTTCTCGACTGAGAGAGAGCAACAGCTGTTTCTACAGACCGATCCTAATTTTTACAACTATCGTGGTGAAAGGTTTATGCACCCGGTCAGATTGTAAAAGAGAAAAAATCCTATTTTAATTAATGGTTTTTCCTTCAATGGTATATTTCTACACACACATTCAGTTAAAAAAGTGACCCCTGAATCATGAGATATATTCGGTTTATATGTATAATATTTGTAAGCTTTTTTTAAAATTCAAACTTAAAACATTCAAACATTGAACTCTTATTTCTTGAACAGTATGTGTATCTTATTGCTAATGATAATTATCGAAGAAAAGAAAACTGCTTCATTTTAGTATCTCCTATCGGAAAAATATGGGTTAAAAATGACTAGCTTGTTATTCAGAATAGAGTAAGAGAAAATAGTAAATATTAACGTCAGACTATTCAGCAAAACGAAGGCTTTTGACGACGGACCTCGTCATTTTTAACCATGGTCAAGTGACGAGGACGACACCTGAGCTCTGAAACCCCTCTCCTAACTTTCCCATCACACCAATGGGAGGACATTTGGACTTCGACATATTCAACGCGCATCGGCCTCCTCTGCACGTCGGGTCTTCAGTGGTAATAGGCTGGATTTCATGACTCGCCAAACCGGTGTTCGTTACCTTAACCATTAAGCTATCACGGCCACGAGTAAGAGAAAAAGCCAAATATAAAGGTCCAAACTATTCTAGTGCCGGTTTGACTCTATGAACGAAAGACAAATTAACTAAGATAATCAGTTGATATATTTTTTAGTCTAGCATCATTAATTCCTCACTGAAGAAAATATTTAGAAGTGAATTCTCGTTTTTTTAAACGTAGCTGTGGTTCAAAATTGCGAGGTCCTTCGCCTATAGCCCTAATAGTGCCTCATTGAGAGCGTTTATTGACGTCACTATTGACTTCAGCGGCACTAGGTTCGAACTCATGACACGACAGCATGAATTCATGGCCATAATCACTAGGCTACCGTGTTACCTCAGATATTTCCGTTAATAAACAATCAATTAAAAACAAAAGAAACAAAAATAATCAAAATTTAAGTGGAAAAGTTAAAAGCACTCACATTTTTAGTTCCATTTTTGTAAGAATCATACGTCTATTTTCGTATATTATTTTTAAATTTGAGTGCAAGACACGTGCTATGCATAAATCGGAATTTCAGTTCTACTCGAATTATTTTTATTTAAAATTTCACTAATCATGATGCATTACCATTAATTTTGGATGATAATTAAGAAATAGAAGCTGCAGAATGCTATAATTAAGAAATAGAGGGAAATTTTCTGAAAATATTTGTACAACTGCTTTTTCCTAAATCGAGAAGAAAAATACAACTAAATTTCTTTTATAAATTAGATATCTAAATCAAAAAATATCCACAAAAAAATTTAATTTTCTAAGTTAATGCTCTAAATGTTTCAAAATTCCCTTGTACATTTTGACGAAAACGGAAGAATACGAGATGGAATTATACGATTAAGACATTTGACATGACTAACTTGTATTGGAGGAAAAAGTAAATTGAAACATTTTGCATAAGTAAAGCTCAACCTATTAGAAACCTGTGAAGGTTTTCAGAGCTGGTAAATTTAATTAAATTAAGCAATATATCTAACTGGAATTTCACCTAGTAAAAAATAAAATATTAACAAAGAAACAGAGGGAAAAAAATCCCGTCTAGAAATTCGAGAAATCTTTCAGACAAGAAAATTATTTACTTAGAATTGACAAATATACCTACCAAAAATCAAAAAACACACAGAAGCATTGAAGAGATTTGAGAGTTAATAAATAAAATGCAAATTTCAGCTCAGAAATGAGAAATTTTTCTTTTTCGAGCTTCCTTATTGCAAAATACTGTTTGCACGAAATGGAAAATAGCTCTGAAGTGGTAAACAGCATTTGACAATATGGAACTGCCGAACCCCCCCCCCCCATGCAGAAAATAAATAAAACCAAGAATTGCGCTGTCGAATATTAATAAACACGACATTTCAACGCCTTAGAAAGAAAAAAATATTTAATTTCTCCCTCTACATACGTTATTAAATTAGAAGGATTTTAAAATATTAGAGAAAGAGTGATATTTGTACTCAGTCGAATAGTCGTTAAATTAATTATGGAATATTCGCAAAATATTTGGTATGCAGCCATTTTCATTGATTCCTATTGTTAATGTGAGAGGAAAATTAATCTTTAAAATAGAAGTATTTTACTTTAGAATTCTAAAAGCTTTGGTTAAACATATTGAATATGTGGGGGTGTTCCCGTTTTCTGTTAAATCAAATAAATTTGAATGTTGTGTTTCGAAAAATGTTCTGTTTAAATAACGAACTGGATGTAATTTAGGTACCATGGATGGAATACAAGTCAAAGAAAATTCTTTTTGGAACAGATGATAGGTTATTGATAAAGGTGAAGTTATTGGTGTATTACACACTATATGGAGTAGTTATATCTACATAATTACTTTGGAATAATATCCCCGAATATGTTTATGATTGGCTTTTTTTCTAGAATTTCAAATTACTGTAAAAAATTTGTAGCACAAAAAATAATATTCAAAAGAGATAGCCCCTGGAAAATATATAAAAACCAAACTAAATCAATGTAATTTTCCCTATTGTAACCACAAAGTTAAAAAAGAATATCTATTATATTTTTAATTCAATTTAAGATTACATTTCTGATTGTTCTGCTATAGTGCTTAAAACTCGAAATAAAAATCGTTAAAATTAACAGAGCTGTGAAAGGAAAATCGATAGAAAATAAGCGAAAAGAATAATAAATCTTCAAGACTAAACAGGATAACAATTAGCATTTATTTAATTAAAATGATTTGATTTTTCAAAAATATCAGATTTTTACAGGCGAATATGATACGTGCTTGATACAATATAATTCAGCCACAATGAGCCATGATTTTCTGCACAATAAATGAATTGCCATAAAAAAAACTATCACAATTTTTATTTTTAGTTTTTTTCATTTTTTAAAAAAAGAGATTTAATCTTAAGTCTTTTAAACTATACTGCTTACTCATTTGCAATTTATATATCACATTGATTTATATTGGGGGATACAAAAGATCCCTTCTTTTCCATCTCTAAAACAAAGTCGAATTTTTAATCTATAACTCGAGAAAGGTTAGAAAAAACTGCTCGATTTTTATTTATATATGTAATTTGTGAACTTGATTAAAAATAGCTACATCTCATGCGCGTTATTACAACTCATGAATATAATGTAAACTTGGAAAGTAGGTTAGTTGTTTTCAAAATAGCCTTTTCAATTCTTATAATGGTATAAGAGCAAATATTTAGACAATAATTAATGCTATTTCACTAGCATGATCTTAAACAGAACCAAATATGATTTTTCTTCTAAATTTCTAACAATTCACGAAAGTGGAAGAAATAAAAAAATTTCAATGTAACTAATTTGAACGTAGAGTACACGCATATGAGCCATGGCGTATATACATCGTATCGTATCGAGTAGAATAAAAATATATTACAAAACTAGAATACAAAATCAACTAAACTATAGATTTAATGCAACAGTCTAATCAACTTTTTAAAATAAGCTTAAAAAATATGCAATTTTTTTGTATATAAGATTTAAAAGAAATCATTCATTTCCAAATTAATAGAGTTCTCCAAGTCCATTTGTAGCTTTTATGCCGTTCATACTAGCATCTTTTCCTGTAAGGTTACTGATCCAGATGACCAGGTCTTCGGCAAAGCATGTATCCGGGCATGCAATCTGGACATTTGGCTTTCAGTCTTCTTTTGAGACGTTAATCCCGTTTATGACTCTTAAATAACTCCTCAAAGAGCGAGGACGCATCTAAGCAACGTGTTAAAGGGCAATTCAAACATTGGTTTTGACGAGTTGCTAAGTCGATTGGGAATTTGTAGACATTTCACTTTTGTTGTGATGAGGAAGGTGACCATGAATAATAAAACACGGAATTTAGTCATCTTTGTTCTTTTTTTGTCAAAATTACTAACCCCAGAAAAATGTTAACATAACCCATAGTATGAGTTTTAAGTCTTGCAAAAAGTTCTCTATTTTGATTTATATTCTTGCGGGTTCAACATTAGGTTTGACGATTTATTTTGTCTTCTGCATAAATTTTTGATTTTAATTTTATATCTTAAAGCAAGTGTTAAAAGATTTTATTTACAAAATATTTCAAGTAATCCATTTTTGCCCGACTCAAAAGTCTATTTATTTCACCCTTACTACCATTTAATATCTTTAGATGACGAGGTTAATACGTGAGCAGGCACCCTATTATCCATGTACCTAACCCACGTGAGAACTTTTAGCTTCGAATGATTTCAGGCTTAGGCTCTCCAAGATAATGTTTGAAAAATTGTAATACGACCTCTACTTTTCTTACATGGCGAACACGAGCCAAAGAAAATGATTTATACAAGGATTAATAAAATTAAAACCTTTTCATTATGAGTTCTTTTAAGAATATCAGGTTCTGGTGTAAATTTATTAACAGATCCAATGAGTTTTACTTTTAATTTCAATGTTTAACTTATAAATCTGGAATTATAAAAGATAAGCCTCAACGTTTATCATGGATAAATCTTTTTTTCATATTTCACTAATACGTCACAAGTAGCTTTTTACAGAAAAAGGTAAATATGATAGAAATAGAACAACATTGTTAACCTGTTAAGCTAGTCTCAAATTTTAAGAGGAAAATTTAGAGATTGAGATATCCTACTTACACAATTTCTACATGACTCAGAAATGAGTCACTTTTAAATGGGCAAAAATCAATTCTATTTATAGAAAAAACACCGATGGTTTATGTTAAAAGTGACTCACTATAAAGTCATATCGAAAATTCCCCGAAAATATTTTACAATACGCATTCTAAGATTTTATTTAAAATTTTATTTAAAGCAGTGTTTACTTAATGTATTGTAAACTCCTATGCAACTCTAGATTTTCCAAAGTTTACATTTCAACTGTCAATCACATCAAACTAAAATAAATAACGACCTTATCATAAAAACGCATTTTTTTTTTAAAAAAAATTGTACAAGATTTTCTAAGCCATTTAACATATTAACATAACGCATTATTTTCACAGAAGATAAATTATCTCCAACCTAGTAGAAATGATGTCGAAAAAACCATCGAACTGGTAATGGTTCCTTTTTTCCAGAAAAGAGAGTCGAATAAAAAAAAACACCTCTTCTTATCGGGTTGTTATGGTTGACTGTTATTGGCTTATGGTTAGCCAATAATAACCTTCAGAATTTGAGATGCAACAAATTACTTATATAGGTAGTTTATATATATATAATGTTACACAGTTACACAGTATATAATTTACACAGTTATATTGTATGCACGCGCAAATACAAATAGCAACAGTTTGAGAGTAAAATTGAGAAAACTCGCAAATTAATGGACATAAATTTATTATCTTAATATCTTAACATTGCTCATGGCCATATAAATAGTTTAGCTCCCATCTATTTGATGATAGAATTAAATATTTGTTATAAATGCATTATATAAGCTTGTAGATGTCTCATTTTTTTCACGTAAAACAATTAAATTCCTATCATTTAAATTTGATTCAATACCTAACGATTCTTTTAGCTGATTTATAGCTATAAATACATTGACTGGTGCTTAGAGTTCTAAAAATTACTGTCAGAATAGTTTCTTATTGATATGAAGAAAAAAGAAAGAAAACGTGCGTTTAAAATATATACCAATCTTAAAGAATTGATATACACCTTCAAATTTATGTTTTAAAATTAATTTTTTGTTGTTTGTAAATTGTAATCAGAAAAATTCCTTTTTGTAAACACTTAATAAGACATACGAGCATCAACTTTTTAAAATTCATTTTAAAATTACTCAGTTAATATTTGAAAACTAAAAAAATGAAAATGACAGAAAGATTTATATATGTGAAGAAAGTTTTGATATTATCAAATAAACTAATACAGATGGGATATAATTCTAAAACTATAGTTTTTTTGGTATAAAACACTTTAAAAAGCCTAGAGTTTATAGTTTTAAAAGCGAATTTCTACTTCATAAGATATTCAGACGCCATGAGGCTATGAAATGTGCTAAATACTTATTCAAATACTGAACTTAAGAATATAAGAAATACAAATATCTTTTTATGAGAAACAAAAAGAAACATACTTAAAAATAAAGTATTATTTCAATAACAATTTCAATAACGAAGTTGATCTTATGACTTACTAGCTTTTACCCGCGGCTCCGCTCGCGTTGATGTCTTTAAATAACTGTCAAAGTCGTAATCAGAATCATTAGAAAGTAAATAATATAGTATAGTAATTTTTTTTATTGCTTGACTGGAACCAATAAAATTTAAAAATTGTAAAATTGAGCTTAGTTTTAAAAAACTGAAAACGTAATTTATTATAATTATTAACTACAAATATTCAATAATTTAAACTATTAATATTTTTAAAAATCGAAAATATCTACGTCTAATATATAATTCCTCTTAAAAAGAACTCAAAACAGAATATTATTCTAAGATGCTACTGTGTACCATATTATATGTTCCGTCAGTTGCAAATAAGTGAAGATTTGGGCATTGGACACACCGATCAGGCTACATATAGTTGGCCATGGTAAAAACATTGCTTTTCCAAATGCACATCCCTGCTACCTGAAATGTTAGCTTTGTTAATAGCAACATTAAAACTGGGGATATTGAAATCGTTTGAGTTGAAACGGTAGGTCAGTGGAGATACTTGGAATTCGAGGTATGATAACACTATCCCTTTTCATGACATATGTTAAAATATTGGCACCAAGTATATTCTGCATCAGTTTTGTGATCCAAAGCCTCGTTCCTTTACATAGTCGAGGAGCATCGAGATTTTGCATAACTGGTACATTTAGTTTTAATTGAAGTTTATGTGAGGGTACACCCGAAAGGTCAAGTAAATTTTAGAACTCCGTGGGATATGAAGTACTTTGTTCTTTATCCATGATTGTATTCATTGATAAATATTTCTTCATTCCCCCCCTCCCACACGCCATTTAAATTTTCAATGTTGATTTTATGGACAATGTCATTGTTAGGCGCCAATATTGATCTTGCGCGCAACCACTGAACCCAATTTAAATTTTGTTGCAAGCCCGGGTAAATTTGAGCAATAAGATTTACATCATTTTCTTCAACATTACAAAATTCTCTGGAAGTAAAAAAAAAATATAACCTCCAGCATTTCAATTACGTCTCTATATAATGTTCCGAATCTACGTCATTATGAAGATGCACTCTCATATTCGTTTTCAGAATGAATTGTTCAACTTTTCCCCATAAGCTTGAATTCACCAGCTACCATTCCTCCTATAATATCTGTACTATCTCGTAAATCCTGAAGATTCCGATTAAATGCTTTTATAGATTTCTTGTGAGACATCGTACTTTCATCCCACACTAAAAGCTTACATTGTGGAAGCATCCTGCCTTGAAAGATATTTTTTCTGAAATTTCAGATGAGTGAATCTTCAAATGCAAGATTAAGCAATAATTTTAAAACGGAATGTGCAGTACGACCGTTGGTCAGTAAAATCGCGGCTATACCAGAAGAAGTCATAGCAACTGCTATCTTCTGGGTTTTTTGATGGCCATTAATAATAAGTTTAGCAAAAATGTTTTTCCGGTTCCTCCAGGGCCGTCGAGAAAAAAAAAAAAGAGTGCACCAATGCCGGATTCTATTTTACGTAACACTTTGTTCTGGAGTTCATTGAGGGATAAACTCTAACTTGATGCAATGCTATAAAATCGTAGTTTAATTCTCAAGCAATTTCATTATTAAAGCTATTTCATTATTAAAGCTATTTCCGCCGACACGTCTAGGAATAATCATTCAAAAATCATGTAGCTTTTTCCCAACCATTCTGAAAAACTTTATTGCGTTTCGTTGTAGATGTGTTCATTGAAAAGCATATTCGGTTGTTTTTCGTCGCAAAATATCTTCCGCCATGTAGTCTTTGTACTTATTCCAAAAATTCAAAGTAATAAATACTTTCCAAACTAATCAAAACTACTAAAGTAATCAAAACTTTTTATGTGAAACTGTCAATTAATATTACCATAGAATTTTCAATATCACGCGCGCGCAATTCTCTAAAACTTCATTTCGTTTTCCTCTTTAAAAAGTGGGAGAAAATTTGCATTAAAATATCTGGAATTGTCGGAATAGAGAACTTCTTAGCCAACATGGCGATATTTCGCAAAGTTTGAGTTTGACATTTAACAAGCGTAACGTAATAAACGTTAGACGTTCAATAAAAAACCATTTAAAAAATTGCTTTTTGTAAAGATGCTAAATGACACTATGTTTCAGTTATTTGTTACAAATGTGAGAAAATTTTTATTCAAATTTCCATTATTGACCCAATGCATAATTTTGCTCCAACTTGGTGGGAAGAAAGCAACTTCAACGTTTTACCCGCATAGATCCCGTTACCTTGGGAATATTGAGATAAATTATACCTTTTGATACTGTAGCTTTCCATTGGTGAAAGAATTTTTAAAATCGGACCAGAAGTTCCTGAGATTAGCCGGAACAAACAGACAGATAAAAATTTTAAAAATTTATTTTTTGATATAAGTATCGTATATACCTTTAAATGCATTTAATAAAAAGCTGCTAATTTGAAATTACAAACAGACACTTCAATTTTATTTATTTGTATAGATGAAGTGTTATTTTTGAAGTTATGTAACGGAATTTTTGTCGACATAACACTTTTTAATTTTAGGTTCAGAGTAAATGACACACACACACATACAAAGATACTTAAACAGGAATTTTATACTTACCAACTTTCCCCATAATAATGTATAATCAGCCTTAGAATAAGTATGAATCAACTTGCAACAGACTTCTTTCTTCCTTACAATAAACTTTCGTATAAGCGTAATTCCAATCCGATTGACTTGCAGAATGTTATTGACTGGTAAAAGCGGTAGATTCGGCAAAGCTAGGCCAAATACTAATACATTAAAACAAATAAACATGCACATATCGATAATCTAAAGAGAATAATGTAAAAACGAACAGGAGAAACCGGAAATGACAGGAAGTGTGAAAAATAGGAAAAATCACTATGACGTATTTAGTAAGTGCTTCGTGATTGTGAACACGCGGTAGTTGTTACTGTCCAGTTATAGGTTAGAGTCTCGGTGCTATTACCGATCCGACTTTTGAGGGGCGGATGCACATTAAATCCGTCTAGGATCAAACTCTTCATAT
This sequence comes from Trichonephila clavata, assembly GCA_019973975.1. NCBI lineage: Eukaryota > Metazoa > Arthropoda > Arachnida > Araneae > Nephilidae > Trichonephila > Trichonephila clavata. Next base: position 108,775 of record BMAO01034402.1, on the reverse strand, counting down.
TGTTGCGTAGCGGAAGTTGGGAGAGTAAGGTGCCAGCTTAGGTGTCGTTCTCGTCGCTTAAGCATGGTTCAAAATTACGTACGTTGCCGAAAGCCTTCGTGTTTCTTTGAGTGAGTGAATATTGACGTCACCCTATTCAGTTACACGAGGGCTTTGGACGATGGGCCTCGAAATCTTGAAAAAGGGTTAAAATCTTTTGAAAAGGGAAAAGGGACGACACCTGATCTGGGCCTTCTCTTTCCCAACTTACATACCACACCTTCGGGAGAACGTTTGAGCCCCGACAGATATAACGTAAATTAGCCTGTCTACACTGTAGGATTTCAGAGGCACTAGGCTCGAACTTATGACACGCCAGCCACGAGTCCGTTACCTTGACCTCTAGGCTATTATGGCCACTCGTGTTGATTTGAAGGAGAATATTAATAATTATTCAATTAATTAATCAATCTGGAGGTGTGACATTATCATTTATTGAAGTCAGTGAACATTTTAAAAGAAAGGAAGGGATAATCATATTTCTACGAGTCAAAAATCCTGCACTTATCAGAGGGAAAAAGAGAGCTTGGCGACAGCTATTAGTTGTTTGTTTCCTCAGGCTATGGTTTTCACAATGATCTTATTCGACAATGTTGCTCCCAAAACTGTTTATTTATTACTACCGTATTTTGAAGCTTAGTGAGGGCTATTGGCAGTGAATCTCAAAATTTTTGAATCATTTTCAGGTGACAAGAGGGCACTTGATCTACACATTCTTATCTCGCCAATGTAAAGCTTTGAATGTCGCCAAATTTAACGTACGTCCTCTCCTCTATACAGTGGGTCCTTATTAGCTCGAGTCTATGAATATAAAAAATCAAAGCCAGCCAGCCACGAGTCAGTATCTTACTGCAAATTTTTAAGAATTTTCTTGATAATTACAGTTTCTGTAATACCTAAAACTGTCAAGAAAATTCTTAAGTAGTTCAACAATCTAATTACTATATCGACTTAGTAAGTGTTTCTTATTGTCGTACTATAAAGCAACACGAGGGATATTTGGCGACGGACCTCGTAATTTTGATCCTCAGTCAAGTGAAAAAAAATGACATCTGAGCTGGCACTCCTTCTCCAAACTACATCACCATGTCAACGGGAAGATTTTGAGCCTCGACAAGTTTAACGAGCATCAACCCCTTTACATGGCGACCCTTCTGTGAAGCTTGGATTCAAACTCGTGACACTCCGGCTGACCATGGTAGCCTACTGGTCAAAGTAACAGACTCGTGTCTGCCGTATCATGAGTTCGAGCGAAGAACCGCTGAAGACCCTGCGTGCACAGGAACCGATACAAATTAAATACTTCGAGGTTCGAACGTCCTTCCTTTGTTGGTAGTTTGGAGAAAGTGGTGTCAGCTTAGGTGTCATCCTCGTCACTTGACCATGGTTCAAAATTATGAAAGTCCTCTAGCTGAATAGTGTAACGTTACTAATCACTCACTCACATGTGACACGCCGGCCATGAGTTCGTGACCATAACAACTAGGCAACAGCGAGCACATAATCGTATGGAGAAATTAGATTTAATTTTTTATAACAAGAGAAAAATTTGATTCTGACATCTTTATTGAAATGTAAAAATTTAATTATAGCATTTGAATGTGTCAAGGAAGCCGAAAAAATATAAAATCTCATTAAAACATGGAATTTGATTTCCAGAATAACCTGTTGGGAGGTTGGCGAGTGACCGTTAAACGAGCTCGTGAACCCTCATAAATTGTCAGTGGAGCTGAAATGGAGACCTCATTGAGAGACACTGAAGCGCATCTTGCACAGCATGCGCAAAGGAGGGCGTTTCAAGCTGCTGAGCACAAGCAAAGGCTCTTTTCATAAGCGAATGTCATGGACACTTTTTGCATTGGCGAGCTTCGAAATGCTTCTGCTGGAAAATTGAAAAGAACCTTCCCTCCTCCCTTTTTGTGAGATATTATTATGTGGTTAGAATTCGATTTACTTGGCTGGTGTTCTTTTAAAATACTGATTCGAATTTGCTAAATCATGGACATATCTGTCACTTTTCATACTGTACAGGAAAGACGGTGATTTATCCGTTAAAGTAAATGAAAGCGTAGTTTGGGAAAAGGGTTTGCACAAATCATTCAGTGCTGTACAATTAATGGTTGAATATAATTGGATCAACTGACTAGGATTATTTCAATTAACTTTATGCTAGCAGCCGTAGAATAGTGGTCATGATCCCGAACTCATAGTCAGCGTTGTCGTGTTAAAAGTTCAAGATATGATGTCACTAAATGACAGCAGTAGCCTAGTTGGTCAAGGTAACGGATTCGTAGCCGGCGTATCATGAGTTAGAGTCTAGTACCTTTGAAGACCCGTCTTGCAGAGGGAGTTAATTCACGTTAAATATATCGAGGCTTAAACGCCCTCCCGTTAATGGTGCGGAAATTAGGAGAGGGTGGTGCCAGCTCTAGCGTTATCCTCGTGAAAATTACGAAATCCAACGACAAATGCCCTCGAACAGCTGAATTGTTCGACGTTAATATTCACTCTCACTCTCTCCTCCTGAGGCTTCTCGTATAAACAACTGATGCGCGTTAAATTTTCCATGGCCCAAAGCCTTCAAGTTGGCGTGGGATTCAGGAGACTTGTGTGCCATCTCAGATGTTGTTCTCGTTCCTTAACCGTGGCTCAAAATGCGAGGTCGGTATCCAATAGCCCTCGAGTTATTTTAGAGTGCTACGTTAACAAGCATGCATTCACTCAATTTACATCGCTGTATGTTGTAAGGATCCTCAGGGGAAAGCTACGATTGCCTGTTGGTCAGGTTTCAGAGCTCATGGTCAATTTTTCTTGTAATCTACCCGTGTATTTGAGTCATGGTGCTATTAAAAACCCGCCATGTAGCGACGTTGATGACGTTAAATATGTTGAGGCTCAAAGTTCTCGTGTTTATATGACGGGGGAATTTGAGGAGTGGGATGCCTATTCCTGTACCGTTCTTGTTATTTAAATGTGGTTCAAGACAATCCTAGTAGTACTCGTGTAAGTTATAAGAGAGATGCAATTAATGCTTCTTGATGTTTGTCAATCCCAGCCAATAATCCTCGCAATTGTGAAACGGCCATATGACGAGGTTGATCCTGAGCTAACATTTAGCTGTACATTCATACCATGCTAATATTTAGAGCCTGAATAAGCCAAGATCTAATTGTCACTAGTCTAAAACTAACACATGGTCTGTAATTTAAATTTGATTTAAATTTACGTTGCACTTTGAAACCACGTGAGAGATATTGAAGAAGTACCTTGCATTTTTTAAATAATGTTAAGTAACATGGACTTCATCTAAGCTGGCATCCCTCTCATACCTTTCACACTAAGCCAAACAGAGGACATTGAGCTTCGAAAAATTAAACGAGCACCAGCCTCTCTACAAGGCTGGTATTTATTGGAACTAGAGCTTGAACTCGTGACTCAGTAACCCCAGCAACGAGTTTGTGATCATCGTGATATCCGGTTAACGTGGCCATATAATGATATGTGAGTGTTGCGTTTAAATAGAAATGTTTTTGTGTTTCTATCAGATGATGAATTAAAACACTGAACTGGCATCTTACATTTCATATCACGATACGCGAGCCTGATGTGTTATGAGGCTGATGCATATTAGACCTGTTAAGTTTTCAACTCTTCATCTTGATGCAGGTATAAGCAATAGGGTGCCAGTTCAGGTGTCGTCTTCGTCACTGGATGGTTATTCAAAATTCTCAGATCCGTTGCCACTGCCTCTAGTATTGCTTTTAGGAGACCTTTAGTAGATTAATCAACCAACCAATCAGTGAGTGTGGAATTTGAAGATACTTTCCCTTTTACGGTGGGCCTTGTATACGTAAGTTAATGGTTTATAAATTGAGCTGAATAAATATAATATATTTAATGTTTATTATTAATAAAAAAATTATATTTTTGAAGCTTGAAGAAATATATTTTTAGACGCATTTTTTTGACATTTTTCTTTAAAGGTACCTTCCACTGTTTTAAATATGTGATCTCTTTTATTTCTAATACCTATTTTAATAGATAATGTGTTTAACTATGCTTTTCATAAGCATACAATAGCTATATTTCTGAACAAAATGTTATAATCATCTAAATTTAAAATTATTATATTCAATTTGAGATAATTTTTTTTTTAGCTAGGTAACCAGTAAAAACCTCCATATTTAAAAATTACGAAATGTAATTAATTATTTTACTTAAATACTTCATTAATAAAGTTATTAAAATACTTTATTAAATGTAATGAAAATAAGTCCACGAGTATCTCATGTTTGAGACCTAATTGAAGTAAAAAAAATCAATTTTGCTTTCTAAGTTCTACAGGAACAAACTTCTAAAATAGAAAGTTGTGATTGAGTGAGACAATCACATATTCATGAAGTACATATAGTAAATGAAAAATACTCGTTAAGATTGAGTAAAAGTAAGAAATTTTCTGCTGAAATATTGCACCAAGGTAAAAGTCCTCATAATTAGTAAAATGTGCCGGGGTCCAATGCGAGTTAAGTTCTCTTTTAGAGTCAAAATTTTTTTTATGGGAAAATGATAACTGATATTATATTAGTTTTTAAAAAAGAGGATTAAATATTAAAGTATGATTTATAAAGCTGTCAATTTTTTTGTAACAAAATGGCATGTGTGAATATAAACTAGGAGGAAAAAATTGTATTTTAATTCTTGCATTTGATAAGCCATAGTTCAAACAAATGCTTCAAGGAATCCAAAAATGCTGAGCTAGTAACAACTACAAAATGGTCAGTTAACGAGCATGCAAATCTTGAGTTCATGTATAAGTTTTGAATGAGATTCAAGCAAGATATAAAGGCCTACAATATAGATACCCAAATTTAAATCTACTTGATGCTCATTCTAATACAAGGGGTGATCAAATGAAAAGGTACGAAACGACATAAAAATGAAACAGTTAAATATTTGCATATTCCGCCAAGGGAGAATGTAGCGAGACATCTCGGGATGCCATTGGAGACTCTGACTGGGATCGGATCATGCGCGGGTGCCCGCATGCGCAGGAGAGAGCAAAGGCTCTTATAAAAAGCGGCGTCCAAATGATGCGAGCACAGAATTACTCGAGCACAGAAAAAGCATTAACTCCGATGTGTACTGTGAGACACTCCGACGCCTACGCAGGTCCATCAAGAAGAAAAGACCGGGGCTGCTCACGGAGGGTGTGGTTCTGCTCCATGATAACGCGCGTCCACACGTCTCCAGAGTCACACAAATGGAACTGGACAAGTTCCAATGGGAGACGTTGGACCATCCGTCCTACAGCCCGGACATGTCACCCTGCGATTTCCATGTGTTTGGTCCACTGAAGAAACACCTGAAAGGAAAGCGCTTCAACTCGGACGACGTACTCAAGGACACTGTGAAGGACTGGGTCTCGTCACAGCCCCAGGAATTCTGGGAACAAGGAATCCTGCGGCTTGTTCATCAGTGGGATCGTTGTGCTCAGGCCTATGGTGTATATTTTGAATAAAGTCTATATTTGTACCCACCGTGTCGTTTCGTACCTTTTCATTTGATCACCCCTTGTATAAGCAACACTTAAGCTATCAGTACGTGATGTCATTTTTTATTATCCGAAAGAATCTAATTTTATCATAAAGGATTTTAGATGTTTCACCGTGGGTTGCTATAGAAGTTAAAAGTGTGGTAATTTCAGCTCATATTATTTTCATACGACTACGGTTTCAAATTGCGAGGGGGGATGTCGCAGCCTAATGGTCATGGTCACCAGCTCATGACCAGTGTTATCAGACCTACTGTGTACAGGGGCTGATACGGTTGAGGATCAAAACTCCACTCATCTATGTAGAAGCAAGGAGAGGGATGTAGCAGCTCAGATGTCGTTCTCTTCTCTTGACCGTAGCTCAAAATTCGGAGGTCCGTCATCAGTAGCCCTCGTGTTGCTTCACAATACAACATTAATAAATAATGAAATCCAATTGCAAGGTTTGCGCATTATGATCTAAATTGGTCCTTGCGCCATAAAAAAGAAAAAAATCAACCAATTGCAAGGTCGATCACTGAGATATTTCATGAGTGAGTGAATAAGTGAATATTTTTGTCCCACTGTTCAGCTACATGAGGGCTTTTGGGGACGGTCCTCGTAATTTTGAACCATGGTCAAATGACGCGGACGACACCTGAGCTGGCACCCCCTCTCCTAACTACCACACCACACCAACGGGAGGACGTTTGAGCTCTCGACAGATTAAACGTGCATCCCTCCCCTACACGGTGGGTCTTCAGTGGTACTGGGATCGAACTCATGACACGCTAGCCACGATCCGATGCCTAGACCACTTGGTTACCGTGGCCACCTGAGATATTTCATGGAATTTCATAAGCATTAATTCACAATGAACCAACAGTAGTTTTCGTGAGGTTCCCAACAGCTATTTCCCTTTTGAATCGTTCGATTTAATTTTATTTAATTTGGCTTCTTTTTCGGCGTGTTTTGAGTCTAAAAGATCTCTTATTTTGTAATGAATTTTCGTTTTTGTGAGTTCCTTTTATATATTTCTTATTTTTTTTAATACAAAACTTTTGCACACGGGATTTGTTGAAGAGTTGAACGTGTAAAGATCGTCGGAGTCTGGAACTATTATTTGTTACAGAAAATTAAACATAATTTGTAAAAATATATTAAAAGATTGCGCAATGCCATCTTTTCAGCACACAAAATGCATTTTTAGGCATAAATGATCTTAAATACGCTTTATATACAACGTAACGTTCTAAGTCAATGTGGCTATGGTAGCCATAGGTTTCATGGCCATGCTTCTATCGAGTCGTGGGTAGCTGGAGAGCGGGGGGAGGTTGTTTCAAAGAGGAGGAGTTTGTTTGATCGAGGTTAAAAATTGCGAGATCTGGGGCCAAAAGAACACGTTGCTTTGGAGTGTGACATAGGTAAACAAATCAAATTCAAGTCAAACTTTCTTCTGAATCAACATAATTCTTACAGTACGTGATGCTATCTTAAAGAAACTACTACATCACTGTAAATTTCATTTAGCTTTTAGAAAATTTTAACTAGAAAAATCTACAAGCATTTTAACTCTAAACAGGAAAACATTTTATGTATTTTTAAAACCCTTGAACTAAATATGAATATTACCATCAAAAACTATGACACAGCGTAAAATAAAAATGTGAAACACAAAAACAGATTTTATCTTGTATAAAAAAAATGTCCTTTACGTCTACTTTACAGAAGTCACCTTGTGCAAAACTGTACGCATCGTTTCCTTATGCGAAAAATGCTGTTAAAACGAGGACAATTAGAACAAGTGACAAGGAATATTTTTTTTTATTCCGACTCGCAACCCAATTCAAATCTTATGACTTTAGGAAGTTCAGATTAGGAAAAATCGGCAGAGGCGCACGGTCTAGCCGGAAAAGAATTACGCCAAAGTTCTTTGCCAAATCCAACACAGCTGGACAAAGGGAGAAGAGATTATTCTTTTTCAGACCGAATTCGTGTTTTGGCTCTTTTAGGATGTGTAACTCCTGGAAATTATGCTGTGTTTTTGCTTTTCGGAATGCTTAAGAAAAAAAGTTTTAGGCATAGATTAATTTGAAAAAATGCAATTAAAAACTATGCAGGGCTTAGGGATTCGTCATGGATGTTAGTGATGCTTCCCTTACAAAACCCATTATCTCGCTCCCTCTATTTTTTGTCTGGAGGAAATTCTAACCTTTGCTTGAACTTTTCTCCGTCTCTATATCGCGAATTAGTTTTTAGGGTATATATATAGTCTTTAAACTTAAATTCATATTAAAATTAGGTATTTAACTTATTATACCATCGACCATTTTTGCCAAATCACACGCGTTGTCTCGATATGCAGTAAATAGTGATAATGTTCACGTGTTTGTTCGAACACAATGTTAGTATTTGGTGTCATTTTTTCCAATTGGCGACGTCTTTTGATTTGGTGAAATCGTTTGATTGTATAATATGAAAATAACTTAACTTATAAGGGTATAGAACGTGTTTATACGAGCCATTCCCCACCACAAATTCTGATTTGCTTATATATATATATATATATATATATATATATAAGCCCATCAGAGTTTGGTGGTAAATGGCTCGATTCGCGTGGCGCCAGTTTGGCTGTTCTGACGCTAATACGTAAATACCAATCAAGCTTTTTAAATAGCTTTACATCTGATTTCAAAACCTTTTCGAAACCTTACTTTGTAAGAAGACTTAACATTATTTTCTTTGTTTTAAAATATATTTGATTATAACAGAAGCCCACATCTTTAACTTCGTAATATTCTAATCTCGCGAACAATTTAATTGGGCACAAGCAAAGCTACATTCACAATAAAATCCTCTAATTTTTCCAACGTATCGGAGACAATGATTCCAAGTGGAGCGTATTGTTCCAAGCACATTTATACTAGCAAACTTTTTCGCACAAAGCCAGGAGCACAGTCACTTTTCTTGCTAACGAAATAAGAGACGAAAAACACTGCAAACGTGCATTAACCTAATAACTATAGTACAGCTCTTGTGTATTATTTCTCTGCCTTTTAGCGTAATTGTATATCTTTATTCGGCAAACGTATTTACGCATATGTAATTTGCCTTCAGATTAGCTGCAGTCTTCTTCTTTTTCTTTTTTTTTTTTAAAAAAAAAGAACACTTTGAAGCCGTAATTTTGAGAGAACTTATTTGTGTGGTATTTATCATGTATTATGTACGTTTGGTGTGTTACGTATATCTTACTATGAAGCAGTGTTATTCAAGTTTAATGTCAGGAAATACTGTAATAATATTTACTGCTACAAGATTTCAAACATATATTTTGTTCTTTTTGCCCTTATTATTAATTAAAAGCTTTTATTTAACTTACAATGTATGTATGTATGTATGTATGAATGTATGTATGTATGTAATTTGTTCGGGTGGAATCTTGCAACTCAATTTTGAAGCTGATATCTTCCTCCCATTGAGCTGAAATTTTGTATACACGTTTAGTTTGGATGACAATGCATGTTTTGACCATTTATATTCCGATATTGCAATTAATTAAAACGATATTAATTAAAAAAGTTAAACTAATTTTGGGCGCCAACTTGGATATATCTGCATTGTTGTGTAATAATTTTATTGTTACAACAATGACAAAAGTTGGCGTCGAAAATCGGTTTTGAGCCAAACTGGAATTTCATAACGTTGCGCTATTGACTGTATTAATTAACTTTGTCTAAAAAATAATTACATTTCTACAACGTAAAAATAATCTAATTTCTACAACATATGCAATTTTTTTACTAATTTCTATCTATTTTCTTGGATTTAAATTCAAAACAAAAAAAGTAGAGCTATTTTTCAAGTAGATTGGTACATTGTATACCTTTCTCAACGCTGCCAAGTTAAACTGAGATGGAGTATTATAGAAATTCTAACTTTAACCCCTTAACTGGTTTGCCCGTACACCTTACGGGCTACTGAAAGTTAGCCACAACCGGTTTGCCCGTGCGCTGTACATACACCGAAATTTTTTCTTTCTATATTTTATTTGTACAGACATTTTTATTCCTATAATAAGGTTATTAGTGTAGTGTGTCTTTAGGAGATGCAGAGAGAGAGAGTTTGTCCATGGTACTGAACTACTCTTCATTCAGAATTTTGGTAGTGGTGAAGGTGAGAATTTTTCACTGAAGGCAAGAATATATATTCTTGAAAATATTGGATAAAGTATAGGGATTTACAAGGCAATGTACAATGTGTTGCCTAAGAAAAAGGAAAATGGATAGATAATCCAAAGAAGTCGATATTATCTCTATCCCCATTGGAATATAAGACTTAGTGTTACACTATTCTTCATATTGTGTGTGCATATAAATATGCACACACACACATGAAATCCTATCAATCGTATGAAAAAGAGGTATGAACATGAAATTTTTTGGTAAATGGAAGAAAACATATTTTAAGATGTATGTGAAATATTCTTCATAGTACGCAGAATGTACTTACTAAAAGCAAACATTTAAGGGTTTTTGTGTTCAAAAATTATAAAATAAAAAAAGGTGAGTAAAATTTTAAACCGGAAATTAAAATAAAAATCTTCTATTTTCGCGCGTTCTGTTAATTATTATGCTTAGTTACATGCAGTTAAAAAATGGGCTTTTTTTGAGAAAATTTTGGTCAAAAAAATTGACCGCTTAAGAGGTTAATCTATGAATCTCAGACAAAAAATAATTATAGAATCGGAAAGATCATTTATTTCGTCCCGATACGGTATAATGTTTTTTACAAAATAATAATATTTGTATTTCTTACAATTTTTTTTAAATAAGGCAAAATCGATGCGTTTTTATGAAAATAATGTCTAAATCGACGCGCATGAATTTTTTTTTTTGTTTAAATGAATCGACATTCCGTACTAAAACAGCTCATGATTTGCTCTTTTAGAATCAGTCATTTAAAAAATAAAATGTCGAAAACCTTTTTTTTTACGATTTTTCAAAAAATACTCAACATTTTAATATTTAATAACTTCGTCATTTATGAAGAAAATCTCATAAAACTTTTTTTCGTGTGTAGGATAATATTACCCAAGATCTGTACGAAGATTGAAAGAAATGCTTAAAATTTACGGATTTAAGAAAAAATTGTGTTTTTCGTCTAGTACCCTTTTTGCGAGAATTCATTTAGCTCGACTGTTCGAAAATAACTGGCTAACACCTAGCAACAATGATGCGTTGAATGAGATGAACAGACTAAGAAACCTGTCTAGTGATAACTAAAAGGTGAAAAATAAATTGAAAGTAAAAAAGCTTTTTTAAAACAAGCTTTTATTTAAACGCGCTAAAAAGAATAAAATAAATTTTTCTTTAAAATTTTTTTACAATCAACTTATAACGTCATTACACAATTTATATGATATAAAAGCTTGTCGCGAGATTTACCTCTGCAGATAAACAAGTAAATTAAATAACTTGATCTGATTGATTTCAATTTCTTAAAAGTTTCAAACTAAGTAAGAGTGCTTTAAACTTGCGACAAGCTTTTATATCATATAAATTGTGTAATGACGTAATAAGTTGATAGTAAAAAAATCTTAAAGAAAAATTTATTTTATTCTTTTTAGCGCGTTTAAATAAAAGCTTGTTTTAAAAAAGCTTTTTTACTTTCAATTTATTTTTATTCTTTTTGATGCTAGAAGGTATGTATTTCATTTAAATATTAAAGTTGGCTATGTTTATTTACTATTCTTATAGTTTGCTATTTAGTTATAAAACAACAGAGGAAACTGTTAATTAAATAAGAAATTACGAAATTACTTTAATTTCAATAAATTTGAAATTTCGGTGCATATGTTTTATACCATCGAGCAAGTCAAAAGACGCCGCCAATTACTGTGGCATTCAGCCAATTGCGAAAAATTATTTCTGTGCATGCTACAAAACAATAAATAAATTGGCTGCATTTGGCAAAGTATTTTGAATTATTGACGTGACCGCGGTAGCCTAGTGATCAAGATAACGGGCTTGTGGCCTACCTGTCATGGGTTTGAGCCTGTAACGCTGAAGACTCACCATTCAGAGGGGGCTAATGTCCGTTAAATCTGTCGAGGTTTAAACGTCCTCCCATTGATACAGTGTGGAATTTGAGAGAGGGAGATGCCAGCTCAAGTGTCGTCTACATCACTTGACAATGGCTCACAGTTACGAGTTCCGTCGCCAAAAGTTTTTGAGTAGCTGAAGAGAGTGACGTGAAAATTCACTCTCTCACTCAAGTCAAAAGACGCAATCAATTACTGTGATATGCATTAAATTGTGAAAGACTATTCCTGTGCATCTTACAAAACAATAAATACAATGATAGCATTTGGCAAAGTCTTTTGAATTGGTGACGTCATTTTATTTGGCGATATTGATCGACGGCTTAACGTTCAAGTACCCAAACTTTTTACTGAAATAAAACAGTGATAATAATAACAAAATAAAGGAAGAATCGTAATTTTCTAAGTAATGATTCAAAAGTAATTTTTTTTCAAATTTAAGAAAGTACTTTCTCATTTCCCAAGGTAAAATTTACATTGAACATCCATTGTGGTTGTGATAGTTGATTGGTCATAGCTTTGATGTCATAAATGGCCCTGCTTCAATCCAGTCGTATATTTAAGTCATAGCTTCATTTGTTCAGAGAAATTCATCATGGTCAAGTCATCAGTCAAGATGCTAAGTACTCATTTCTTACGGCTGTCGAGGAAGTTACTTGAAACCGCTATTATTGTCATTATATGCAAAAGGACCAATTGAGTCTAATGCCAGAGATCACGTGGTAATCATTGTTCGATTCTAGTTGAGTGTTTGAATCCTCGTTGTTCCAAAAAACCGTTGCAGACGCGGCAGCAATGTTTCAATCTGGTTAAGAGAATTGGCTTCCCTAAAGACCCACTTCGTGTGTGTGGGGATTAATGTGTGTGTGTGTGTGCACTTAGACTATTTCGATGCTTAAAGTTATTTTTAGTGCTTTGGAAAGGTTAGAGTACTTACGTAACAACGTCGTAGACATGGCCAATTCAAGAAATGTCACCAACTAATGTTATCGTTACTATTGCTAAGTTCGAAAACGCAAGACAACAGCTTCCACTGTTGGCTGTATATTTGTGGTATTAGGTGACGTTTTTTCATTTGACGAAATTAGTCGACGCTAGCTTACATAAGTACCAAAGTTAGAAAATGAGGATTGTCAGCTAAAATTGAATGCTTAATACCCCTCGGAAATGGAACGCAAAGCGTTCCTCCATCCCATATCGAACGGTAAATGTGGCCTTTAAGTGGAGTGGCCTGGATTGGGACGGAGCTTCCTGGTTGGTGGACTGGAAGGAGAAAGGGGGTGTGGCTAAAGTGACTGTTCGAAGACATCCGAAGTTAAAGCAAACTGTCCTTGTTAGCAGATGACAAGTTCATCTGTTATTGTTAGAGTGGGATCGGTGAGCTAGCACTCTATTGGTTGTCCTGAAGTTATGGAACAGAAGTGGGTGAAAAAGAAAATGCTTGCCTGTGTAGTTGCAGAATGAGAAATTAAAGATTAAAGCTAAATTGAATTTAACAAATGAATAAGAGAATTTAGAATGGGTCTTTCACCCCAAGAGGAATGACAAATTTAACTGTTAGAGGGAATTATAAATTGGTGATAATTAATTATTTTTATCAAGAATTGCCTCTATTAGGGCATATAATTCTTTATTTTTTGGTTTTTCAGGTTAAGGGGGATTATTAAAAGAGAGAGTAGCAATTTGCTGCGTTAGAACAATTAGAGCTTGAATTGTTTGTTCGAGAGTTTGTAAAATTATTGCTTGAGGGGAGGAGTCTTCTAAATTAAAATTTAGAATAGCTGGGGGTTTAATAATAGCTTGATTGGCTTGAGTTTGCTTGAAGGTAGCAGAATTATCTCTTTTGAGTGTCCTCACCTGTTGAGTGTTTTTGTTGTCTACAGTGTTTATTAGAAGTGGCCTGAGCTTAAGATATGTTTGTGCGAACAATGCTGTTAACGACTGTTGAATATATTTTTTGTGATGTTTTGGAAACTACGAGGTTTCTCGGGTAAAGATGGCATTTTGAGTAGTTTGCCATGTGTACATACACAGGACAGTTTATGCAGTGTGTGTGTTTTCGACACGTTTAATGACGTAGTCGCTTGTTTAATGTGAATCTCCGCATTTGAGACAGTGGGGTGTAACATGGCAATTTTCGGCAGTGTAATGGAATGTATTGCATTGATAGTATTGGGTCACCCCTTTTCCATCGTAGTCTTCGATTCTAATTGTTAAGTAGCAGAGTGTTGTAACGTGAAATATTTTTAGGTTATTCAAATTTCTAGGCAGAGTGACTAGAAATACTGGGAGTTTTTGTTTGGTGATACGGACGATTAATTGGTTAACTTTGTTTATTGTGAATCCTAATTCGATGAGGTTATTTTTATGTCTTCGGTGTTCGTGTCACGCGGTAGTCCTTTTATAAATATTTTAATGGGTCGTTTGTCTTTAGAAGTTATTACAAAGAATTTATATTTTAATTGTTCTAGGACGTTATTGAGATGATGTTCTTTGTCATTATTAGTGTATAATTTAACGAATTCTCCGACCATTTTACTGAAGAGAGCGGGAATTGCTTCAGTGAGTATTTTCATGAATTTTATGTAGTGTTCGTTCCCTTTTAAACATGATCGGTGGTGGGGATGTTTTATCCTTGTTTGTGGTTGGTTGGGTGTTTTGCATGGTGTTCGAGGTTCCTGCTACATCCTTAATTTCCTTAAGGTTTTGAAATCAATTATAAAAAGTTAAATTAAATTTAGGAGCTTCTAGAATTTGTTTTTAGTAGTATGTCTTGAAGTTGGAGGGATGAATCCGTAAACGCTTTCCTTCCTTTTAATTGGGTTTGATTTAGGTAGATCAGGAAAATCGTTAATTGTTTTATTAGGAGAACTATGGGGAGTCTCATGAATAGGGCAGCCGTTGGTATTACAGCTCGGTAGAGGGCTAAGCTCACTTACCGCTTGGTCAAGACGCTTCTTCAGTTAAGCTTCTTTTTGAATCAGCTCCTGCATTTCTGGGTCCTCCTCTTCCGTGTAAGGTGCGAGAGAGTTCAAAGTATGTGTGGTTCCAGTGTTCATGACGGTGTATTTCCTGATATCAGTGTTGCAAAGTTGCAGCTAGCCGCAGTGGGTGAGCTGAATTGTGAAGGCTCGTGAAGAGGGTTAAGAGACAGATTGTGCATAGTTCAAAATCATAGCCCTGTCAGTGGGGAATTTAATGGTCGTTTGCTTAAAGTCTAAAGGCGTGGGAAAAAGTGCAAAAAAGTGTCTGCTAAAAGGCGTTATCTTCATTTTTAAACAATAGCACAGATTACGAGGAAGGTCACTAACAGCTCTTAAAAGATACTCATGGAAATCAGACCAATCATTATAAATTATGATTGGGGACATTTCATTTGAGTTGCATGTCCTAATCCAGAGGCTTCACTGTAATTCTTACATGTGAAAGAGCTTATGCAAGTTGAATCTTTGAGCTGAAAATATTCATCTTGCTTCTATATAAAATTGCGGTGTCGGCTCTTGATCGTGGCTCAGAATTAATAGGAACGATTCGAATAGCTCTTGAGAGATATTGAGGGAAACTCTAAACAATCATTATCAATTGTTTTGGTCAAGTTTCGTTTGAGTCTTGTCCCAGTACAGGTTTAAATTAAGTCGTGTCAAAAAGCTAATGCAATGTTCTATCTTTTAGAGCTAAATATCTTTGCTGCAGTATAGAAATGGGGTATCAGCTCTTGCTCGGGGTTCAAAATTTTAAGATACATCTCAAACTGCTTTTGAGAGACAGTGATGAAAACCAGAACATTCATTATCAATCGGGCTCAAGTCTCAGTCTAGGTTCCTCTAAAAGTCCGTCGTGTAATGGGGACTTATAATTGCTTAATCTGTAAGGAGCTCAGTTTTCATTTTGATGCAAAATAGGATGTCAGCTCTTGATCGCAGCTTACAATTCCGAAGGTTGTTGCCAGTAGTTCTAGAGATACAAATAAGTACCAAATCAATAATCACACACATCATTGTAATAATTTATATATTTCAAGTTTCTTTCCAGCAGCATTGACCTTCCAAACAAATTCGCCAAATTACTTCAAAAGCTCACTACAGTATGAATTTTATTTTACTCAGAGATCATCATATCAGAAAACCGATGACCTGTACTCATGGAGCAATCTCTGCTGACGAAACAAATACTTTTCTTTCCCAAGCAAGAATGACTTTCACCTTTTTTTATTTTTTGTGTTAAGGTCTTTTTTCCCCACTTTCCCCTTGTCACGGGCATTAATTAATTGGCTAAAAATAAGAGGTATTGCTTTCCCATTTTCAGAGCCTTTTATTTCCAGCTAACATGATCGGATAGGGTTTTTATTCCCGGGCACAAGTGTAGTGGTATTGAGAATTGATTAAGAGACTTAGATTTTAGCTTTTATTTATTATAATTCTATTTCTGTAATGGCCGGATTGGTTTCTGGGGAAGAAAATTAGATTTCTAAGGATTTGGGAGAGTTGAACGACTGCGTACACACACTTGAAATGATTGTATTTAGTTACAAGGGTTTTGTGCTAGAGTGGATGAATACGCTCCTTTCTTTTGTGCATTTATAGAGAATTCTTTCTATATGTATCATTGTCCTTTTAAGTGTTTTTCTCTTAATTATTGGAATAAACTATAATTTTGTCACTCTATTTCTTACTTGTTTTGCAACTTAAAAGAATGAAGAAGAATGAAGTATCGTGAATAATTTATGAAATCTCTTTTGCCCATAATCTCAATACATACCGTTATATTAATCCTTCTATTTCTAAAACTGTAGCCGAGTGCCATGCTCGTGAACTCGTGACCGGCTTGGTTTCTGTTGAGTCTTGGGTTCGAGTCCTGGTGCTTAATGAATATCTGCGGTGTAGAGACTGATGCACGTTAAATCCTCAAAACATGTCTCATATTTATTTGAATCTATAAGCCACATGCAAATTATCGACACGTTTTTGTGGAGAAATAAAAAATAGTGTAAAATGATTTATTGATATCCGATATTTTATACGAAGTTAAAATTTAAAATAAGAACTAATTAAGAAGAGTGAATAATTAATTTTTTCATGCGAGTATTCAAAACTTTTAAATACATTCGTGAACTGGTAATTGCTCAAAGCGTCAGAGTATCATCTAACGAATTTGTCAGCCTTCAATTCTAAGCTGCACCCGAATGTCAACAGCATTAACTTTGGCGAAAAAAAAGTGTAGCTTACATTCGAATAAATACGGTATTTCGGGTGATATTCTTTGGTTGAATCTAGAATCTAAGGTAGTGTTTCCCAAAACTTCGATCGCGTACCCTTAAAATAAAAATAATTATATCCTTTTAATAATCATAAGCCTACTTCTTTCAGGTATCCCCCAAAATCACCTAGGGTACGAGTGATTACCCTTTGGAGAAACTGATCTAGGGTTTTCGCGTGAGAAAAATACTCACAACTGCTAGCCATGATCTCAAAAAAAAGCGTAGAACAAAATTTTACCTGGTTTTTGATGATTTTAAATACATTTAGAAATATTAGATTATTTTTTAATGAATCTTCTCGTTTCTAAATTAAAGCTTAAAAATTGATTTGAAAGGGTCCAGTCGGCTACGGTAGGAAAGTGGTCATGGTCACCTGGATCATGAGTGGCGAGGCTCAAGTGGAACCTCATGTTTTGTCTTTATTTTCCTAAAGCCATGTCGTTCGGAGTAATGTATGCTAATTCTTTCTGTGACATGGTGTAGATCAGCGGTTCTTAAACTTTCGATCGCCGCCCCTTCCCTTTTATTTATCAGCCTGGCATTAAAGACCCTTAAGATTTTGAATACCTCTCTCTGTTTCTCAACACATGGCTGAGTGATTTGAAAGTTCCTCTGCTACTTATACAGACTTTTTTTAACGCTTTTTTTTTCTTTTAAGAAACAATAAACATTTGATTATAAAAAATAATACTAAATACTAAATTCAAATAAATAAATGATGGGCTTAACTGTATTAATTAAAAATTTTAATTAGGGTTCTGATGCATTCTTTACAAGTGCTGTTATATCAAATGTAATATTAGAGTTCTGCAATTTCAATTCCGATCCTACACTTTCCAGACGATTTCTATACTTATTTTTAAGGTAAAGAATTCGATTAGGAAATAGAGATAGATGTAACGGTTATAGTATTGAAGTGCTAGGAATTCAATTCTTAATCTTTGCAAATGTGTTTCAACTATTTTTTTTCACTATGTAGCTGCAAACAGTAAAAAACTGAATTAATATTCTAGCTCGAATTGCATGTTTTAGTAGCTATTTATTGACTTAGTCTACGATGGCACATCTTTCAATTTTTTCACGAGGTAAATATATAAGAATATAAAAGAGGGAAATTATATGAAATGGAAAACCTTCACGTACTCCCTAGAAAGATGCTGGAGACCCCCATGGGGTCCACGGACCATAGTTAAGAGCCACTAGGGTAGATATTTGGAGAGGAGGTATCATCCCTGGTGCTTTTTTTCGTTACTTGACTGACTTCGTTACTTGGCTCATTCTTGCGAAGACTCCCATCATTAGTACTTGCGTTGGATGTCAATTGAATTTTTTTTTAAATTTGCAAACTAATATTTTAATTAAATTGATCTAAAACAAATAAACAGAAATCTTTCTTTTCCTTTTCTGGATACAGCGATTATTACAATAGGGACAAATACAAGATCTAATCTTTGGTTAATTTTCAAATGCATAAGTCCTTATAAAACTAATGTAAATCAGAATTCAAATCCCAAGCTTGTTCAAGAAAAACGCTGGTTACTTTCTTCGCCAATTCCACTGGTTACTTTTACCAATGAGTTTTTCTATGTTTTCTCATTTCAAAGTGCATTAAATTACTTCAGTGTCAATGCAACACACGGAAATTAAAATCTTACACAATAAATACTGGAAAGGCAGATAAACAATTTTTTAATTAAGTTAAAGGGTTATTCTTCGCTTCCATTGAATGCAATGACAAGACTGAATATCTAATTATATATACAATTAAATGCCAATTCACGCAGAGAAGAGAAAAAGAAATGTGACGGAAGAAGTGAGAAATTTGAAATTTTAACCTTAGTCTTTTCTCAGTTCTCCAAAGAAAAGAGCATTTTTCCATTAATTTTATTGAGAAATGTTTGAATAAGCTAATTGGAGAATTTTAGATAGTATGAAGAAATATATAGTTGATACGATAGTTTATATAATTTATTGGTTTTTTGCTATATTCTTTATGAATTGGGATATATCTTAAAAGTTAAACAGAGTTATAGAATGTTTCAAAAAAAATTTTTCAGTACAAGATAGAATATTTTAATTTGGAAAAGTATTCACTAAACCATGGTTCTTATAATCATGGTAAAAATGTTATCATATTTTTCACCGTCTTTTGTTATTTTAATTAATATTGTGTTATCGTTAAATGTTAATATTGACAAATGCTATAACTTCCAACAATTATGATTAAAAAATGAAGACATAAAACCACAAAAGTTGCAAAGGAAATAAATGTCAATCTTAAGACAGGAAAGAAATGATTTTCATAATAAATATACATTGATTAATTGTTAATTTCTATGATTAATTACTGTTTTCATCGCATAATATGTAAAAATTTTGTTTAAATATCCTGCGTGTATATAAGATTCACACCATCTAAATGATACGCCTAATATACATATATATTCAAGGATATTTAATAATTATACTAAATAGTTTTAATGTTCTCTTATCACTTGGCTTTGGCTTGTTACACTTCAACACGTGTTTGCTTATTTAGGTTTCTAGGTTTACAGCAATAGAATGTAACAGAAACAATTAATTATGCTCTTATGAATACGTAACCAGTTGAAGAGCATGTTAAATACTGTACTTACACAATATTTTGGTCATTACAGAAATTAACTTATTCGATCACTCAGCATAATTGAATTAACTATTATTACATATTGTACGCAACAATCGGCGCTTGAATATTTTATGCATTGGGGGAGAATGTGCACACAAAGGAACAGAATTTGTCACTCTGTAAATAAAAAATGCACCCAGACAAAGTTCTAAAAATATATCGTCATAGTTTTTTACGCAAAAGTGGCAGTAGTAGAAAAATGGAACTTCCTGAAAAGGTGTGTCCAAATTGAGCCACATGATCGATTCCTGATTTAGTGGACCCTGTAACCAAGTGGTCATGGTCAGAGACTCATGGTCAGCGTATCATGAATTCGAACTCTAGTGCCACCGAAGACCTGCCAAGTAGAGGGGCCGATGCTCGTTAAATATCTCTCGAGATTCAAAATTCACTCGTTGGTGTGGTAATTTAGAGAGGGGAGTGCCAGCTCAGATTACGTCCTCGTCACTTAACCATAATTCGGAATTATGAGGTCCGTTGCCCTTCATATCCAAACCCAGTCTAGATTCAATCCCCATTCGAATTATGTAACACAATTCTTAACAAACCGTTGCCCATTTGTGTGCTTTTTATTTACATCGCTTCAAATTAAAAACTATTCTCAATTGTCTTTGTGGTTCTGTTGGGAGCGCTGACCATTATGTGTTCTCATGTCCTCTGACTAAGGATTCTCATTTAGTCTTTCTATCTCAAAATAAATGCTAAGAAATCCTGGTTCTAATCTATCATTAGAAATCTTTCCATTCCCTCTAAACTAAAATCATTCATTAGAATTGCCTCTATAATCATTGATCAAATACCTTAGATCGGATAGGATCGCTATTCTTACGTGGTCAGAAACATTCCCCCATGGCGCCTGATTTTTTTTTTGTACGGTGCATTTATATTGAATATTTTTATTACTTTTGATGTATTTGCAAGATAGCTCGAATATAATGTGTATTCTTTTTCCTTCTCTCATTTTTATGTTTTTTATTGTTATTTTTAGCTTTGTATGTTTGTACCTTGCAATTATTACATATTTATTTCTTTAATCTACTTTTAAATTGCAATATGTAAATTTAATATGTGCTACTGTAAAAAAATGTACATTAAGATTTTGTTTAATAAAAACTGAAAGTGGTGCTGGCTTTTTCCCGGGGGCTCCTTTGTAGTTCTAAGCCCCTTTCGGGGGAGCTTGGTTCCCTTGGGCATTCTGCCGATATCCGTTATGTTGCTTCTTAGTGAAAAGTTACTAAATACTCAACACTCCCTCTGTCCAATACTAGTACAAGTTGAGACCTGTTGTTAAATCAATGAGGCTCAACATGGTATTTTAGTGCGATGTTGAATTTTAAAGAATGGAGTTCTAGTTCAGGGGTCGTCCTCATCACTTAACTATGGGCCCAAATCTATTACGTTCTCCCGCCAATAGTTCTTGTATTACTTTGTAGTTTGACGCTAATAATCTATCTATTTTATCCATTTTTAGTGGTCTTCTTAAAAAGAAATCCTCCGAAAAATATCTGCAATAGACTGCGCATTATAAGTTAGTATTCCAGTTTGTTCGATCAAAGCCATCAGTAGAGCATTATGTGTATATATATAAGTCCAATGTTAACATAGATTTTAAGATGGAAGACTTCCCCTTTTTTTCCACCTGGATAACAATTTAAAGGTAGACTGCTCCTTTTCTTTTCCCTTTGGTCCCATATTTCAGTTCAGTACTTTAAAGTATCCTTTCGGCGAAAAAAAAAAGGGGGTGGGGGAAGAGAAGGACCTCTCTATTCAAGAATAAAGGAAATAAAAAGGTTATATCCGAAATTCTTCTGTTAGTTTAGCTGCAGAAAATCCGAAGATGACGAATTTTTACTGCACGTGTTCTCCTTATTTTTTTTCCCTTCAGGAAAAAGAAGAAAAAAAAGCGACCTATCTTTCCTTTTTTAGAACTTCCCATGGATAAAAAAAATCCCTGTAAATGCGAAATATTGGATTTTTCATTCGAATCAACTTTTCAAGTTTCAGTTGAACTAATGGAGTTCTTATACACAAGCAAGCACAGAGAAAAGAAACCTTATATTCTTATTCCACGGTATTTTGAAAATGGGGGAAATAATAAAACAGACATATGTACACATCCTTTAAAGCACATGCAAGTCGAATTTAGGAATTCTTCCTCTTTTTCTTGTCTTTACCCATACATTTTTTTGTCTTCTATAATATGTTTTCAAATGATATTTTCTAACGGCATAGATGATAATCTGAGGGGCAGACGACGACGATTTGGGTTCCAACTGATTAATTTTGGAGACTTTCCACCCCCCTTTTGTATCTCTTTTCGAATAGAATATTCTATGGGAGGATTAAAAGTAAAAAGGAAGAGAGAAGACAAAAACAAAAAAAGGGAACAAGGGAACAGAGAGGAGAAAAACAAGATGAATACTCCCGGTACCTCAGTTGGGATTTAAAATTCCATTGATCGCTGATGGAATAAGGGGATCCCTGCTGAATTAGTGTTCCCCGCTCGGAACTTTAATCTCTCTTTCAATTCAGTGGATTAGGAAAGCTCCTATGAAATGCTAAGATAAGACTCTAGGTTAATACTAACACAATGTTTGCCAATTTCGAAGGATATGGGAAGTTCTGTCCATCGGTTATTGGAACGTTCTGTTAATGTACAAAAAAATTCTTTTCTAAGCGATATTCAAGTAATTATAACTCCCCAGTGATTGATTGAATAGGCTGTATGACGTATTAAATAAAATTTTATAATAAGCATTTAAAATTTCCCCTGATGAGACGATTTTGTTAAATAATTCCAAGTTTATGGATTTCAAATCCTTGGGTTATCAATATAATCCCGTTCTAATTACGAATTAATTTTAATGAGTCGAAGATGTGATTTATATTGGACTAAAACTGCGACATCGGGAATTTAGAATCCTTGATTTAACAGACTAATTCCGTTTTAATTGTAATTCTTAGCTTAGTTTCAATAAGTCAAAGGTAAGTGATTTTTAGTGAGCTGTACGTGGCTCTTAATATGGTCATGTTATTTAAAGATTAGCTTATATGTGTTACAGTAAGCAAATTCTTGATGTAATTTATAATTATTTTAAAAACGAATACGAGATAGTGTTTTAGAAAAAAGATACTTGAATATTTCTTACAATTTAATAAAGCATATTCAATAATAGCAATCGAGTAAATTGAACTTTTAAAAGTCGTAATGTATTCTAATTTAAAAATTTTTGAGTCTAAATCAAAGATATTATTACAATTTAAACCAATCGTGTCAAAGAAGAAATATTTCAAATGAAATTATGTTGTTACTTGTGCCACTTGATTGACAGTAACATCATCAAGGCCCACAAAATTCATCGTTACGAACGGGCTAATTGTACGCCTGTCGTTAGCCTTAGCTTTGAGCCGCATACAGGTGACAGTATGATTTGGCTCTGTCCCACCCCAATTTTTAGGGAGAACATCTTGGAAGGGGGGGGAGGGTTCAGGAGCCTTGTTTCCCTTTCCACCAACCTCCCGAGAGGACTTGCGACTCGACGGCTATTTAGATTACGCAGAGGCACAATACATTTAGAAATATCCATGCCTTCTCCGTGATTCAAATCCAGGCCCTACGGCACAACTGTCAGCGTCACTAACCACTATACCGGATGGGAAGCTAAAGCTAAATTGTCCAACTTTTAATGCATAATTATAATAATTCACAGTATATTAAATTTGTTTTGAGCTTTAATACACACAAGTTAGCATTAAGGTTTAGGATACAAAATTTGAAGGGCATTTTATGGGTGAAAAAATGTATTTATTCAGAAATGAGAGGAATAAATACAATATGCCTATATTTTCAGACAAAATAGCCAAACATCTTACTAATTTTTGAGGAAACTTCAATTCGAGAAAGTTTTAAGGGCAGGAAAGAGACCAATTTTAAAATATCCTCTCCCTCTGGACTCTCTATTATTATTTATCATGATTTAAAATTATATGATTAGCCCATTAAATATCTCGATCATATTAAACCAATAAAAATGACGTACACTTATTTAAAATGCTGTAATTAATTTCTATTAAACGTTTTAATAAAATAATTATATTACTATTTTTTTTGGCAATAAGTTCATTAAAAGACGTATATCATCCAAAAGAGGAGATATATTAGTCCCACGAACTCGCTCAACGATAAAAATTCCGAAACTAACGAACTCAAGTTAGTTGATCTGTCCGCGAGAGAAACCATCTTGGCAAGGATAAGTTAGATGAATGGAAATAGATTGATTTTATAAGAATCCATTACCATAATTTCTTTAAAACTGCCGCACGGAGTCGCAGATTCATCATCGTTAATTTATACTTTCATTAGTTGTCTGCTTAATCTTCATTAATATGTTCATTAATCTTGCGAGACGCCTTCGGGTATTTTGTTATTAATTAATTCATATTTTCAATGCTGCTGCCCTCTATTCGGAACACCGTTACAGTGATTAAAATACCTCTGGGTGTTTTTTAATTGCTCGCTTCCTATTTGGCCAGCCGATTTTTAGAGGAAGAACGCTTGGAAGAATGTGACAAGAAATAAGGGGTGTTTTATGAGGAAGAAGCTCAAAACCAAACGTTACGTTACAGAAATGTTTGTAAGATTATATTCATCAACCCATACTTAGACATATTTTTAGGTAGAAAAATTTCTCTAGTTTTCATTTCAGTCTACGATGTTGCTACGAAAATATCTTACTCATTATATAATATTGTTAAAATTTAGAAACAAGTTCCAGATATGTACTTTTGTTCTTTTTAGGAGATTAGCAGTGCTGTTTTAAAAGCAGTGGAAAAGATTGGTACTTCCCTAGAGTGGGGAGTGTATTAGTGATTAAACTCACCCACACCAGTTTTCTCGAAAATTTTATGTGGTTACGGTAGCCTAATGGTCAAGTTAACGGACTTGTGGCGGGCGTGTCATGAGTTCGAGCCTAGTACCGCTGAAAACCCGCCATGCAGAGGGGTCTGTTGCACGTTAAATATGTCGAGGCTCAAACTCCATCCCGTTGGTGGGATGTGGAAGTTAAGAAGGGGGTGCCAGAGCTCAGGTGTAGTCTTCGCCATTTGACCAAAATTGCGAGGTCCGTCACCAAAAGCCTTCGTGTTGCTGAATAGAGCGACATTAATATTCACTCACTCACCCAAACTTTTTTGGGCTGCGGCAGACTAGTAGTCATGGTTATGAGCTCGTGTCCAGAGGGGGATGAGTTCGAACCCTAGCGCCACTGAAGACCAGAGGTGCAGAGGGGTTGATGCTCGTTAAATCTATCGTGGATCGATGTCCTCCCATTAGAGGGGTGTGGTTAGTTGGAAAAGTTTTTTCCGGCTCAGATGTCGTTAGCATGGAGTGGTAGTTTAGAGAGATGGGGGTGGGTGCCATCTCAGATGCTGTCCTCGTCATTTGACCATGGTTCATCGCCAATTGTCCTCGTGTTTCTTTAAAGTGTGACGTTATTAAAAATTCACACATTCCGTCATGTCTTCAGACATTCGCGTTTATGATGTTGAGAGTTCCCCAGACGCGCGTTACTGAAGCCAAAATCAGTAACCAATGAGGGAACATCACACTCACATGATACATGATCAATCCCTTTCAAGTGGTTCCTTGGTGTACTTCTAAGTAACATATCTGTATCCTCTAGGATATGCGTATCACACTTACGGACCATTGAGTTAGGGGATAGAGAGAGGAAGGGCACATGCTTCGGTTCTTGCTTCCAGAGGTTATGACGGGTCCCATCTACGTCCTGTCATTTATCCTCTTGGGAAAATACTTTTTTAACTGTTGTTTAAAACTGCCTTCCGTAGAAATAACTTGATTTTATGCTAATTTGGGTGCTATTTAAACCTTATCAATGAGAGTGTTGAGGTTAGTTATTACGCTGTTATTAAGTGAGATTAACGAAATACATTTCGGAAATTTTTGTGAAAGGGGGAAGTTTTAGACGAGACTATATATTCGACCCCGTAGAGATCTGACAAGTGTTCTTCTATCGAATCACACTCAGATAAGTGCTTAATTATTTGTCTCACGAACGTTATCTAAATTGATTGCTCCCTCGGTAATAATCTTGATTGGTCATAAATTGATTTAACTGAAATAAAAGTGATTATATTTATAACAATGCCTGCTGATTCGATGTGCTAAACTACACCTTTGGCCTCATGGCGCGAAAGGTTGTACAATAAAAGTAATTTATTGAAGTAAATTTAATATAGGTGACAATTTCATTTCGGCATAGAAATGTTTAAAATCTATTTAAGATAAAGAATAATAAGAGAAACACGGAACACATATTTTATGCCACAGAAAATGCGAATTAGTATGAAAATAGACTGTTCGGTAAGTTCAGAATATAATAATTCTATTTGAGTGATTTTATTTCTTATCACAAAATGTTCTGACTCTGGATTCTGATACTACGCTAATACAGATTTCAAGCAATAGTTCAGCGAAAACTACTCCTTATAAAAGGCAGCTCAAAATGAAAGGCGACGTACAAATTTTTTTAATATCTTGGCCGTGCTAGAATATCTTCATTAACACATATGTAAATCGTTTTCTTTAACCAAAATTTCTTTATAAATAGAAAAAAATGTCTCAGAGGTTTTTAGGTAGCAATTTCATACTATATAACAGACCTTTCATTCTATAATTTGTTTATTGCAATACTGATTTTTTTCCCACTCTTATTATTGCAATAACCATTTTCTCGAAGGATTCTTAAAACCATTTTTTTTAAACAAAAGGCATTACTATGGTATTGCTATTTTCAAAAATTTAAATTATAAAATTTACGTTTAAAACAGTTTTTATATAGGCTGTATATCTATAAATATATCTTTAAATATATGAATAAATACCACATAATCAAGTTTTTCCTCGATTTTTTTAAAGATGTTTTTTTTAAATATCTAAGGTAATTTAATTAATTAGTGAATTACTTTAAGTTCAAATCAAAACAAGCATGCCTTGAAAACTTGGTCAATAATGTTTTTCAAATAGTTCTTCGTATAATTGAAAATAATATTTTTCGATTGCACTGATTTTTGTTTTGAAATTTCGTCTGTTCATATAAATGCATAAAAAAGAATTATTGTAAGGATTTTTAAAATAAAACTTTTTTTCCCCCCTCAAATTTATAATTTACATATTATTTCTTGAAAATTCAACATTTCCTTAATTTTTTTTAAATTTTAAAAGGATTATCTAAATTTACTATTTTGTTTGAACAACTAATTCTTCATAGTGTATTTTTTGTTAGATTGCTTTTGTGTTCATCTCTTAGATAAAATCATTTCTCAATAATTCTTCTACAAAATATGCCTTGTGTAATGTAATTTATACGCATTTTGCAAGAATTATAACTGAATTTCCAACATTTTAAATTCTATATATACATTCTTTCTCCTTAACATTTAAATAATGATCTAATTGAATTAAATTCCAATTCAGTTATGGAATTTACACTAAAATGTATGCACGAGACTGTAGTTTCTTTTGTAAGTATAAAAGAGGGGACTCCTCTTTTATGGGAATTCAAACATGGGTACAATAATTTTTCAGAGTAAATATCTAATTATGCATTTATTATCTTTCATTTTGGTTTGTAGCTATTATTTACAATGAAATTATTGCACTAACTTCATTTAGTTAATTGCAATTAAATTTGTATGGAATGAAGGTGCATTAATCAATATTAATTTAATTATGCTAACTAATTTTTTAATAGAAATATATATATTTATTTAAGTGTAAGGTAAGCCTTATAAAATAAAAGAACGGTTTCAAATTAAAAACCGCTAGGGTAGCTATTTAATTAAAGTATTATGAATAGAACCTAATGTATAGGAATAATTTGTTCTGATCATTTAAATAATAAAATTTAAAATTGAAATAATCACTCTTGTTTCATAAGAGTACAAAAATCACTTAGAATTTCTCAGAAAATATTTCTTTCAATTTTGATTATTAAAAATTAGAGGTAAGATACAGATATTGTGTGTGAAACATTTAGTTACGTCATAATATGTAAAACTTACGCTTAAGTATTTACTTGTTTAAGTATTTTTTTTTATAAAATAAGTAATATTTTAATGTATTTGCACTCTTAAATTTCAAGAAAATTATATGAAAGAGAGAGAGTCAACATTTTACAACGACTGATTACGTTCGATATCGTGATTTTGGAAAAACGAAAAATGAATAATTTGTTCGATATGTAGTGTCAATTGATTTAGAACATAAATATAAAAATTCTATTAAGAATACTACTACAATAAAAATATTATTTAAATATAATTTTTTGGTAAAAATGAAAAAAAGAATGACATTTTCAAAACAATTTCCTTTGTTGAAAATTACTTCGATAATGAAAACTATTTTGCCTATATATAGCTAATACTTCTCACAAAAATTATTCAATCCATCGACAAAATTATCACAGAAAAGTGATCCTGCACGCTACAATGGATACCAGCCCACATAAATACCTTCAGTAATGAGAAAGCCGATGGATTTGCCAAAGAATCCAGAGCTTACCCTCAATCATCTAACCTCACGACCCTCATCGACGCCAATGAAGTTGCTAGCCGAAGGCTGTTCAACAGTAATTTTAAATATTCCATCCCATCTCTAAAAAGCAACCGTACAATAGCATCCATAATAACTAGACTTAGAACAAAGCACGTAAAAGGAATGATAATCTCAAACTGACGGACAAAGAAGTTATGCATTGCCCTAATGTTCAACTGTCTCCACAACCTATCCTCAGCTGCCCAGTAATTCAAGCCAGGATTTTCAAGATCAGCCCAGAAGACCGAGAAGATTTGATCTTTTCTGATAAAGCTACTGAGGTTCGGAGCGATCTAAAGCTTCTTTTTCATTAAGCTGCACATCATGGACACGCCAACAACTTCACTACAGAGACTTAACTAAAAGTCTTTCAAAAACTTATATTGTTTTTAGAGTTACTATCAATGGAAATAATAACCGGTGGTTTTTGGTAAAATTTCTCTACTTTCATGTACTATTATATCTGAATAACTTTTCTCCTAAATAATACATCTTAAAATCCTACTTCATACTTTATAAAGAAGTCTTAGCTATATATAGGTAAAATGCTATTATTATCGAAGCATCTTTCATAAAAAGAGAATATTTTGAAAATATGTCATATTCTTCCTACACCTTTTGCCAAATTTGCACTTAAAAAATTTTTTTTGTAATATACATAAAACAATTTTATATTATATTTTAATTAAATTGGCACTAGATAACAAAAATCATTCATTTATACGCTTTTTCAAATCATGGTTTCGCACGTAATGAGTCACCTTAAAATGTTGGTACTCGCTCTCGCATAATTTCCTTGAAATTTAGGACAGAAAATACACTGAAATATAACTTATATTAAAAACACTTATGCACAGTTAATTACTAAAATGTATATTTTATAAAATTATTGCAATAAATGAATCGAAATATTTGTATCTTAACTTTTTTTTAAATAAACAAAATGGAAAGGAATGTATGCTTAGAAATCCTGATTGATTTTCTCCCTCTCATGAAACATATAAGTAAGACTGATTATATCCATTTGAAATTTCATTATTTAATTTTTATCCTTTTTAATCTTCAAAAAAAGAAAAAAAGACTTCTTCCGAATGAATGCCTTTTTTCAGTTTAACTGATGCTGTTTTTTATTTTAATCTTCAGAAATCTGCCTTTATTTTTTTATCACGCTACACAATTATTTTATGTGTCATATAATAGATATCATATCCGTGATAATTACGAAACTAATTTTGTGGGCTCCAAAACATTTCACATTTCGAAAGAGAATGTCTCTCCTATTTCCTTTCATTAAGTTTTTCGATGCTTGTTCCAGAGCAAATCGTAATTTTAAATGCTTCATGATGCGAAGTCTGCCGCCTCATAATTGCGCGACATGTTTATCACAAAAGAGTTAGCGTCACTCAAAAGTACTTAAGAAGAACCGCTGTCATTTCGGATTGTTGCTTTAAGTCGAGTCATTTAGCACTTTTACACTGAATAACTGCTCATTTTCATGTAAACACCTGAAAAGAAACTTCAACATATTCTTCAACTCCCCCCCCCCCTGTCCTTAGCGCTTATTTGCTCATAGTCGTCTGCGCAAAAACCATACCAGATGAGTCTCTTCTTGAAGTTTGTAGCATTCCACAGGAAGGCCTAATGACGCACTTATAGTTGACAAAGCGAATAAAACGATTTTTTTCTTTCTCTCTTTCCTTATTCCAAATACTTACACACCCTCCCTCCTTCGTTTGCTCTTCTATTTTGAATTCCCGTTTTGTTGTTCTTTATTTTTGGAGGACTTTTCCAGGGCACAGATTGTCCCCAACTTTGACAGAAGGCAGACGATAAAAACTAGCAAAAATAACCACAAAAAAGTAATAATAAAGGAATAGAAGAAAAGAGGGTGGCAGAAATAGTTGCTTGCCAAAAGGAATTTCTGGGGAGAACCGCGTTATCAACCGGCAACGAAATTAAAAAACACAAAAACATGGAATTCCGAGTCAGTCCGCATTTTGTCATATTTGTATCCTCTCCTTCTTTTCCTTTTCTCACCCCCTCCCCCCATTTACCATTTACGCCCAGCAGCAACGGATTCCTCCAAGTCACCCCCTGTTCCCTTCCTCTTCAGTCCACCCTTCCCTATTTCTCGAATTTCAATTAAAAGTGGGCACGATTTTGGAAAAAAAAGGAGGGCGAAAAATAATAAAGGATGAAGTAGAGTGAAAAGAGGCAAGTTGCAGGGGGGAGGAATGGCTGAGAAAAATAAAAATAATAATAATAATCGTAGGGTCGGCAGAAAGAATTAATGATGTAAAATTACTCCTCGGCGATATAATAATAATAATAACAATAATAATTGAAAAAAGAGAGAAAGAAAACCCCCGAAAAATCTTTTCAAAAAATTAAATCTCTCATAACATAAGAAGTTAAAAATAGAATGTTGGGAGGGATGCGGATGGTGATGGAACGAAGGATGGAAAAGTTTTTTTTTCTTCATCCCAGTGACGAAAAAAATTTTAAATCTCGACGAGCTTGAATTAAAAAAAATATTAAAGAAAATATGAAGAAAGGAAAAAAGAATTAATTTGAGCATTCTTAATCAAAGTAATGAAGGTAGCTTGTTTTAAGAGGGTTAAATTTCGAGAAGGTTTGTTTGCACAGGTTACTCTTCAGTCAAAGAGAAGGACTCTCCTGAAAGATAAGTTCCGGGAATTTTGGGTTTTGTCTTGTTCGATTTTCTTATCTTTTTGTTTTTTAAAGATGTTTTGCGAGATACTATTCTTTATTTGAAATGATACTTATTTGAAAAATTCGGTTGCATTATCAATTGGATAAAGGATTAATTTTATTTATCGAACGAATAAGAGGAATTTTGATACTCCTTAATTTCTTACATAAAAAGAAGAAAAATTACAAATATTTCCACGAGATTTGAATATTATTTAAAAGGCAGAGCACTAACATTTTAAAAATCCATAAAATTAAATTCGTTCAACAAGAATACAATTTAAAATTTTTGAATGATTTTGTGGTTTACATTTGTTGATATACACTTTGTGAGTGTGTGGTTACTTATACCGCCCACTTCGTAATATTTTTGATCGTGTAACCTTAAAACGAAAACAATTTTAAGTTATATCCTATGTAACATATGCATACAGGTAAATGCATATGTATATATATTCGTATAATTCTGTGTGTAGTGAAAAATCGAATAATTTTTGTAAACAATATTCATATATATAAATTAAATTAAAAATTTATATTTTTAATTAGAATTTAATGCGAGCAATGTTCATCACTGTTTAAGTGTATATTCCTTTCCTGAAAATCCTTAAATTCCAATGCCTTTGTGTGGCCGTGGCAGCCTAGTGGTCATGTCACGAACTCGTAGCCACCGCGAAATGAGTTCGAGCCCTATCGCCACTGGCGACACTCTTTGTAGTGGCTGAGAGTCCATACGTTGCCATGATGTGAAGTTAGGAGAGTGGTGAGCTGAAGAAGTGTCTTCCTCATCATGTGATTGTAGTTCAAAATTAAGAGGTCCGTCGCCAATAGGTCTCGTGTTCCTTTATAGTACTAGGTTAATGTACATGCCTTCGCATGCTTTCATTTTAAAGTTAGTGATTGTATTTATGAAGTGTTGCTCTTCTGACACTAGCTAAACCAAACAAAGTGAACAACAAGAGAAACTTTCAATTACGTGAAACACCCTTAAAATTCTTCCTGGCAGTTTCTGTCGTTGATTTCCTACATTTTTTTTTATTTTTGTAATTTTTCCGCAACACATTCGAGGCACCTCAATTTCTTTTTTTAAAATTTTCTTTTCTGTTGTGTCTCATATTTCCCATTAAATAATTCTTAATGTATTTCAATTAAAACATTCTTTTATTTTTGAACTATGCAAATCAGGGGTGGGCAGACTTTTTCAGGGTGCGGGCTACTTCTAATTTTTTCAAGATGTTGTGGTCCACCTAGAATCAGTGGCCTACACAAAAGAGGGGGCGGGGGTCCACGGGTCTCGACCCTCCTCCATAGCCCATGACTATTTAACTATTTAACTATACAAATTTAATTATTTGTTATTAATATTTTTATTATAACTAATACTAATCATTTATTAAAACATTTATTTCTTACTATTTTTTGTTCCAAACAAACTACAAAGTGAAATATATATATATATGTTTGGCAGCGTATTGGGGTAGGATATGAGAATGGTAGACATTCGACCCTGGGCCACCGCACCGCACCCCCTTTGAAAAATTCACGAGTGCGCCCACTACCCAGGGTCGTAGGGGCGGTAAGGTAAGGAAAAGGTCAACAATATTTATTATAACTTAATAATGAATACGGAATATATGTACTTACCTCTCTACGTAAATAAAAAACTCACTTTTTTGAAATTGCGTTTAAATCAAAATGCAAAATACTAGCATAATAATAATAGCCACAAATATAATAGTATCAAATGATGCATTTACTATCAAACAATTCAAAACACATTGAAAAATAAAACATTTTCATCTAAATTAGTCAATAATAGTCATTAGAAGACTTAGTCTGCGTACTGTCAGCCAATCTTGAATATTTCCGTATACAATTACAAACTGCTAATCTTCAGTGGGTCACTCCAAATTGTCTCGGCGGTCCACCGGTCAATCGCGATCGACTTAATGCCCAACCCGGATGTAAATTCATTGTAAAATTCATAAATCATAGCAATAGAATAACGTATGTAGTTTTATTATTTTATGTATAAAATCAGGGGAAGCCTACCCCAATAACTTCTCGGGTCACTTCAGAAAACCATTATAATCCCGCAGGTCGCATATAAAAATATATACCTTTATATACTAGATTTGAACCTATTAAAAACACACAAACATTTATTGGAGTGGAAATTCAAATCGGAGCAAATTTTATTATTATTGTTTTCCTTATTTTTAAAGTATACAAACAGAGATAATTTAATAATAATAATGCAATGATCAAATATGCCAAGCTTTAGCAATAAGCATTGCAATACATTTAGAGGAATTAAGCATGCTGCTGCGGTGTTTGTGGCAATGCAATACTGCTCTCTTCTAAGTATGTATAAAAACAGAAGCAACATAATAAAACAGGAACAGTTTTTGGGATATATTTGTAACAAAAACTATACTAAAAACAACTAATCATATTTTGTAAAATTGTAATGAATCTCTCGGGTCATGGGTGGATGATCTTGTATAAAATTATTCAAAAAAGAATAAAGACGCTAGTATAAATAAATCTTAACCAAAAAATGCAAGTTTTTTTATTATAATTAAAATTTGAAATTTTTTTTATAATTTTAAAATAATTATTTTACTCAAGTTAAATCAAAATGTTAGAACTGTATAGTACATTGTTTAGAATAAATTATTGGGATTACTTTTTAATCCCTTGAAACGGTGATATACATGAGTAGAAAGTCACTCCACTCGGGCTTGAAAGTTTTAGAACAAGGCACGCGCAGCGGCTGGCTGAATCAAATTAGGAATCACAAAGAACATGTCCTCGATGACCTAGATTAATAATTATCATTTTTGGAGATCCCAGAATAAATAAACATTCAGCCATCATTTTGAAACTCCTTTCATTAGTTATCTGTCTCACCACTGACAGCATAATAGTTTATCCCCAGACCGTAGATGATGAATTGACCGCAGCAAAACAAATCTTTTCCAGTTAAAGCCTGAAGAAGGATTTCTGGAATGGCCTAATGAGGCAGCAAAAACTTGTTACAAAAATATTGAAAGAGCTGACAAATGTTAAGGACGGATGTGGGATTTTTTTTACCTTTTTCCCCATTTTTCTTTTAAAAAGCGATAAATTGGTTTTACGCGTTAACAATCAAAATGAATTTGTAGATAAGGGAGAATATATTAATATCATCATTTCTGTCTCTTGCAAAAAAAAAACAAAAAAAACTACTATTTCTGCGGATTTTTTTTTAAAGTTTTGGTTAATTTAATTAAGGTATACTTGAGGTTTAAAATGTTCAACAATTTTTATAACATTCTTTGAGCTCAGAGTTTTAGATATAATGCATAATTAATTCGATTTATGTAACGATTTATATACTTTTAAAGCTGCCTTCGTTTGATGTTCAAAAATAGATCCCGCGAGTTCGGAATATTTCTTAAATATAAAAAAAAAAGCTAAAACATTATTATCGTTTTATTTTGTCATTCTATAAAGGTCTGCATATTTTATTGTACTTCTCATTTTTATTTGATTTCCTCCATTTTTTTATGGTATAAAATGTGTTCCACATTTTCTTCCTCTATATCGAAATGTTGAGCAAGATGTGTTGATGTGTTAAAATAAAAAATGAGCATTTGTGGAGTATTTTGAAATTTTTAAAACGCTATGTTATAAGAAGGAACTCAAGTGTCGTAAGTCGCCTTTGTATTTGGTGATTTTTCTTTGAATTTGGCGACTTTTCTTTGGATATGACGATTTTTATACAGAATGGTGAAATAACAAATTCATTCTAGCTTCCGGACACCTATTCCTGAGTGAAGTAGCTTGGTGATCGATTTTGGTCGCCAAAAGAAATTGCCATCGCCAAGCCCCCCCCCTCCCCCTTTGTTACACATTAACCAAAAAGTATGGATTATAATGTTGAAAATTTTCATGAAAACAGAGATTTTTCTGTCTGACGATGGACTCCTCGTTCAGTTAAGGCTCTCGTATATTTGTTGAAGACAGGCAATTTGTTCTTGTTTTGTGAGAATTTTTGCACACTTTAAAAAAACAGCATAACGAATGCATTTTTCGTTTAGAAACTTTTATCAGAGCGTAAAAAGAAAATTAAAAAAAAAAAAAACGCAGTCTATTTTTTAAAATTTTTCCATTAATTAGTTTATTTAATTTTTAGCAGAAGGGAAAGGAACATTTTATTGGTTGTTAGTAGACAGTCGTCACTCTTGCTTCCTGTTGGGGAACGATACGCCTACACTAAACATCCTTAGCTATCACTAAGTTTTAGTTGAGGTATCGAAAAATTTCCGACAATTGTTAATGTAAAATTTATCAACCTCTCATCACGTAGTTTTACTCTTTTTTCCTCTAGCATGCATAAGTAAGTGTATGATAAGTATGATAAACAAGTAAAATACATATATGTACCATATTTATTTGAATCTAACCGCACCCCAAATTCTCATCATTTTTGTGAAAAATAAAAAATAGTGTAAAATGGTTCATCGATATCCAATTTTACGAAAGTAAAATAAATTTAAAAGGACAACTAAGAAGTGAATAACTAATTATTTTATCAAGATCATAGTATTTTAAATACACACATGACCCGGTAATTGCTCTAATTGTCTAATCTAACGAGTTTCTTCCTTCGATTCTAAGCCACACCCTATTTTCAGTAGCATTAACATTGGAAAACATGAGTGGCTTAGATTCGAGTAAATATAGTAGGTTTAGAAGATAAGTATTTCAATTGTTTAGGTTTGTGGTTTCAAAGACACACCGATGGCTATGGTAGCTTAGTGGTCATGGTCACGCAGTTGTGACACGGTGTGTAATGATTTCGAACCCTAGTGTCACTGAAGACGTGTGTAGAGGTGCTGATGCACGTTAAATAAATTGAGGATCAAAGTCCTCCCGATGGCGTGGTGGGGAAGTTCGGAGAATGAGCCCTGCTCACAGATATCCTAGTAACCTGACCATGGCTCAAAATTACGATAACCATAACCAATAACCCTCGTGTTGCTTTATAATGTGATGTTAGACTCACTAACTTATTCTAAGACACACTGTGTGGAGGAGCTTATGCTCATTAAATCTGTCGAGGAACAAAGTTCTCGGGTTGTCGTGATTTGGTAGTTTGGAGACTGCGTGTCAGCTCATCACATGATCGTGGTTAAATATTACAGGGTAAGCCGCCAATAGACCTCGTTGCTTCTAAATGTGAACGTTAATCTGTCAGCACTCAAAATAGTATTAAATAAAATTTAATACTAACCACCCTTTTAAAGGAATACTTTTAAATAAAAATATAAAATTAATTTTGTAATATAAAAACCGTTTGTAGACATGTTTTATAGGAATTAAGTGATTAATTCATTCATCAATAAGTCTTTTTAGTAATAAATTCAAAAAAAGTTATCTGTAACGTAATGAATGGAATATTATATTAAGTTTAAAATTTGATAATAACTATTCAGAAATCAAAGAGAAAAATATTATTTTAAGTCTTAATTGAACTATAGTAATATTTTTTTACAAAAAAAAGTATATATATTTAAAATTCAATAGATTTTTCAAAAAGTTCTGTTTAACAATATAAATATTTAATGCATAAGAGCAATTACGAAATCATTTTTTTTTCTCTATTAAAGTAAGTTTTTTTCCTATTAGTGATAATCGCTTGAAATTTAGTTTTATTTTCAAACTGTTCCAATCAATTTTAAGAAAAAAATGATTTAATTCTCGGTGGGAGATAACCATTGTTTAGATTAATTCCAACACAAAATGTGTTATTATCGTTTTTATTTAGATATCGAGAAGTGTAAAGTTAATTTAAATAGAAGAATTGAACTTTTCAATCCGGTATCAGTTTTCCCGAAAATCCTAAATTACCGTAAAATCTTGCGCATAATGAGCTCTTTTAATTAAAAACAATTAGATCGAAATTTACGGGTGCGCGTCATACGTCGGGTATAAAAATAAAAGCTTCAAAAATAAACAAAAGGACAAGCATAAAAAATTTGACTTTTACATAGATAGGAATACCGTTTATTTAAAAGAAATGACATACCTAATAAGCTTAAAGGGCTGTAGTTCTAAGATACACTACTCTTTAAAAAGCCTGGGATAATATCTCGAACAAATAACTTAAAAATCTAAGAGCATTTCACTTGTACAATTTAGTTTCTTCGTAAAAAAGGTGCGCATTATACGCTGAATTGACCTAAAAACTAAACAAGATATAAATCATTGGCATGGCCAAGTAATTTTAGCGCGTTTTTCACATGTTGTATTTTACAATAATGCAGCTATTGAACCTTTTACTAACAGAAAATAGTACTATACTTTAAAAAAAATTCAAAAATTAAAAAAAATAAATTAATAAAAAAAAAAAAATTCAAGTTTTTTTAAATTTTAAATTATTAAATTTAAATATGATTCGGCTCATCAAGGGCACAAATGCGACCCAATGCCGAAAACCCGAGGTCAATTGGTTAATTATTGGCTGAGAAAAAGGTAGTACAAAATATGAGACGAAGACGAATTTGCGTCCTAATAGCGCTTTTTTTTTACACTACGTGAAAAACGCGCTAAAAATGCAACATGAAAGCGCAATATACACCGGTGTGCGTTGTACGCCGGATTTTACGGCATATAACTAGTATATTTATATCAAATTAGTCATTCATTTTTAGAAAAAAAAATATTTTTAAAATCATTGCTTTTAATATCTAGCTTTTTTACAAAACATATATATCTCTTTTTGCATTGTATTATGTTCTTTGCAATAATTTAAACAAATATCGAAATTTAATTACAAGTTTGAAGTTAACAGATTAAGTAAAATACTCATGATTAATGAAATTTGCATTTCAAAATTATCATCAAGAAAATCATTCATTATCATCTTAAGAAAATCAAAATAAAATGTGTTGATACTACTCTAGCGTTAACAATAAAATAATAGCAATTGTTTTTAAAGTTAATTTCTAATATCTTGTTTTATTTTCTTTCCACAAAAAGGGAATTTTTTTCTACAACAAGTAAAATACAATAGCAATATAAGTTTAATTTTGAAATTTAATCAAGAATTAATAAATTAATTGAGGTCATTCCGTGAACTTCGTCTTGAATTCTGATTAATATACAAAAAAATTGACCTAATTACTGAAACGTTACAAAGAAGCCAAAGCAAAACAGCATAACAAAAACAATTCTTTTTTAAAAAATATATTTTTTATATAAGAATACTGTTCTGTTTCGAATCATTGTACTTCAATTATTTTGTAATTGTTTTCAATGAATTTCGAACTGACATAAGCAGCAGTATTAATTAAAAGAGCACAGTTTTTTTCCCGAAATTAATTTCTATAATTGCTCGATTCATCAATATGGTACATTAAGCACTGATAGCTATTGAATTTAATTCATTTTTTGTAGAAAAAAAAATTGAGTTAAGAAGTGATTGAAGTTAGTTGTTTTCACTTAAGCAAATGTTTTGACAATTGTCGTTTCGAAATGCTGTTTTATAAAGGAAATAAAACATTTTTACTAAATCACCAAGGCGTAGCGGGTGTTTTTCTGATGAAATTCAGTCAATTTAAAATAATCAGCTTCTTTTTTTTTTTAACAAGTGTTATAAAGTAAACCTGCTTTTAGATTTTACATTGACAAGTATTCAAAATCAATGTCCTGTTTTAAATATATGGTTATATCGCAATGTTGAGAACTCTCATAACACGTGAGAAAAGTGAAAAACTTTTATACGGGAGACCTACTATATATACGGTTATGGATCTTTATTTTCATATTTAAGGCGATTTTAAATGATAAGCATTTCTAATTATCATCGCATTGCTGTTAGAAAATGGTTAGACTTTTACCTTATGAAGACTGGGTAGAGATTAGTGAATTATAAAAATCTAATAACAAACAAAACCTTTATACATACTTTTGTAAAATGGATTATAATTTATCAGACTATATTTGATAGTATACAAAGGTCATAAATGTCTCTAAAAGGGTTTATTCTAACTCATTCAAAGGAATTTTTCAACATGAAGGAATGCTTCAAAATTTTCTTGATAAACTTGAGTACTCCAAATAAAATAGTAATCAGGAAAGATCTGTTTCAAAAAATGTAAAAGCTTAAAACGAAAGGAAAAAAAATATTTATTTTGTGTTTTAAAAAGTAGTGTTCACATTGAGCAAATTTTTATGTGTAGGTTTTCATTTTTTGTTAGTATTGAAGGATTAAAGCATAAAAAAAATTGAACATCTATTAATAAAAAGAAATAAAAAAGATGTATTTATATGCTGTATAATTGATACATAGGTAGAATATATTTTCTGTTTCTAATAAAGCGAATTTTCAATTGAAAATATGTATGAGAGTGCACAGAAATTCATTTTTAACACGAATATGTTCTAATTAAAGATGTTTGTATCACACTTTGTCACTATAATTTTCTATAAAGTTAATGTCCTTTAATATATGTTATCTTAATAGTTTCTGATTCAACCGGCCGTCGGCTTTATTTGACCTCATATATGTGTTGAGGTTCTATATCATATATGCGCTCTACTTAATAAAACAGTTGGCATAATCTTGAGCTTGTGCCATTGCGGTTACAGTTTTCTGTAAGTTGTGCGTACTTTAGAACTGTAATTTAGAGTAAATAAGGAAACTTCTCTGACGAAGTAAATATAGTAACTAAGAAAAAAAAATACTTTAGAATGCTTTTTTTGAGCTTGTAATAAAGTCATAAATGTTTGGATTTTACTTTGAATTTCTGCAATTTTATTATCACATTACATTTAATGTAATTCTGTTTAATAGTATATTTAATTATCCGAGGCTATGGATTTGTAATTGAGTAAGTCTATCCAAACATTTCTGAACGACGATAGTATGCCATCTCAAATGACCCGACGTTAAGCGGTCACTAGAAAGAAATAATTGCTCATTATAATCACTACTATAATTATATTTAAAAAAATTAGTTTCATTTATGTTTGAAAAAATTACCGAGGCAACCTTTTGAAAGTTTCAGATCCTCCCACAGATGATATAGTTGTTAGTGACACTGACTCTGCTGTGTCGTAGGTCTGGGGTTCGAATCCTGGAGAAGGCTTGGATGTTTTTAAATGCATGTGGGACATGGGGGTACTATTATTTCTAGAGTCGCAATTCCTCTTTTGAGATTGATGGAAGGGGAAGAGATATGGAAGACTTCTGACCACCTCCATAGTGTTCTCCCTCAAAATTGGGATGAAACCGAGCCAAAACGTACTGTCCCCTGCATGGAGCTAAAAATCTTGGATTACTATAAATGTAAACTAGCCCCTTGCCACAGTTAATTTCGTGGGCCTTGCTATGATACTCTCAATCGGGTGGCTTTAGAAGCAAAAAAACAAAAAAACAACAGATCCTCACTTTTTAACTCATTTTTAAGACATTTATAAAAAGAACTGCTGGGAATTTTTATGATAAACTGAGGCAAATGTGATTTCTTTTGAAAATCAATAGAAACAAGATCTAAAATCAACACATATCTCAATATCCGATTGAAAATAACTTTTCTCAATTAAAAAAAAAGCCAGAAGCAATTTTATAATCAATTAATCTCAAATGCCTCTTACCCTCTCCATCTTCCCTTCAATATCATAGAAAGAGAGAGGAGGAGAATGTAACAGAAAAAAACAGGCACCAAATTATCCAGAGATAAGCCTGCGTTACGTTTAAGTACCTTCAAAAAACCTCGCCACCAGGAACCGTAAAAAGTCGCCAGGCGCCGCTTTCGATGCTTAAATGACACCAACTTTCCGCGCCATTACGTCATAACCTTAAAACCAACCTAACGCAAAAGCTAGGAATTATTAATAACAAGAAGGCTATTAAAACCTTTACTGAAGTAAAAAAAAGCCTGTGTGTACACACAGTAACCCTTGCTGTTGAAGATATCCCAGAAAACATTCAAATAACCCCAGGATTGTGTATAGCTCCGGCCTCCACTTCCGAGAAGACATTTAATGCCCTGTATCTTGGTTCCAAGGAAATAATTTTTGCCTATAAGTGCACTCCTGGTGTTTCGTTAATTCGGTCACGTAAAAGTGTAATAGGCGCAGTAGGGCGATGGAAAGTGTAATTTAGTAGGGGGATAATTATCATCGGTGAACGAATAAAAAGCGTTTGCTTATTGTGGTCGTATTTTTCGGAGAGGGATAATATATAGTTTTTTTTCCTTTTCGAGCGTATGTTTAGGGAAAAACTGGCGAGTTGATGATGGACTGTTATTCTTTAGGTTAAGGGATGGATTGGGAGGTGGGTTATCTTTTGGAGAATGATGTCCCTCCACCCCTTAATGCACCTAAATCGTTTTCTGAATTATTTAAGAGTGATTCTCTGTGAGAGTTAGTAACCAAAATAACAGGAGTTGAGATGCAGATGGCTGATTTCTTTATGAATAATAATGAATATATTTATATATATTATATATATATATATATATATATACCTAAATGCACATACTATAGAATTTAAAAAAATTATTTAATACATAACTAATTCATAAGTTATTGGTATTGCAGAACTTTAGCTGCTAGGGATTAAACTAAATTTGGTAAATTTAGGGTTTGAGTTTAATGAAACCTCCTTAAATATAACAATTATTCATTAGTTTAGGTTTCATAAAGACAATTCACATATCTTTAACAAAAAAATTAATGTGCAAAGAACATGGAGGGTTTTTCGCAGTGCGCGACCACATTCTTTCCTTACCTGGCCTCTACTGACGATGCGTGTTCACTTAGAGGGCGCTTCTTCTGGTTTGTA
The DNA here is from genome assembly GCA_019973975.1 of Trichonephila clavata. Taxonomy (NCBI): domain Eukaryota; kingdom Metazoa; phylum Arthropoda; class Arachnida; order Araneae; family Nephilidae; genus Trichonephila; species Trichonephila clavata. The sequence continues at coordinate 67,012 of BMAO01034402.1, read as the reverse complement.
CAGTCAGTTACAATCATTGTAACAAGGTTTGCTGCAGTTAGTATAAGAAGAGGGGTTCTATAGTAACTATACCAAGAGCAATATTAAAATTGTAAATTAATCTTGATTATTATAATATGTATAAAGTATACAATTTTAAATTTAATTAATCTGGGTCACAAATAACTAAATTTACAAAAATCAAATTAAGTAAGTCAAAGTAATTGAAGAAAAATATATTTTAACAAATATTTAGTGAATATTAACTTAGAATATTCTTTTTCATTTTTTTCACTTAATGTTTAATAAATCCCCCCCCCTTTTTTTTATAAAAAAAAGAGTTACATGGTTTATAAGTATTTACAGCTGTAAAAAAGCTTGTTTGTCCACGGTTAAAAATAGAAATATTTACAGCAAACGATTTTCAAATTTTAGAAATATTTGAATAAGGTAAATCCCATCTTTTCAATTATTTATATTTGGAACTGAAGAATCTGATTGTAAAGGATGTAAATAAAACTACACGAAAAAATTATATAATGTGCAGTTCTTAGTATGAAATACATTCATGAAATTGCATCATCACCTACATCAAACACGATGTGAATTTTTCTTAAAACAATAAAAATAATATTCTTCTATATTTTAGAAGCTACATTTTTACCAATTCCTTTCATTGTTCTATTCTTTTTCAGAATTTCTACTAAAAAGGAAGATTATTTAAAAATTCATTGTGTGAAATGAACATTTGTTTTATTTAAAAATGTTATGCAAACGCATTTCCGTTAATTTTAACACAAAATCTTTTGAATGCTATTGTATTTATAAACCTTTCTTTTATATCTTTTTTGGTCTCTAAACTGTAAATTGCTGAAAACATATCTTTTTCAACAACTAAAAAAACCTAATATGCATAGGAGAAGTTTGTAAATCTAAATTAAAAACAAATTTACTTTCAAAAAACAATTTTATAAAACACGAAGCTGTCATGAAAGGAAAACTACCATTGAAATGAAATGCATACGGACAAAAAATAACCTACACTGCATGAAACAAGAAATAACGAATACCAAATATATTTGGAGGCTTTTTAGGAGTGAAAGAAAAATTCGAAGTTTGGTGTGATCTGGAAGGAATGTCATAGAAAGGTTTTTTTTGGAGTTTTCTCGTATATTGACTCAATAATGAAGGATTTGATGGTATACTTTTCTGTTTATTTACTTAAAAAAGTTTTACTCAAAGTTTTATTAATCTTTCAGTTAAAAATAATAGCAATGTCACAAGACAAAAACAAAAAAATCAATATTTGTGTTGTAACAGGTTCTTCTGTAATTTTCCGTTTGAGTTTTTTATATTTTATATTTTATTAGTTATATTAGTTATTATATTTTAAAAAGAGGTGAACAGTTACATAAACCCTCGAAAGTTAGTGTCAGAATCCTAGTTTCCAAATAGATCGCAAAAATGCCATTTTCTCAACGGGTGTGTTTGTCATGTAGCGACGTTTACCTCTCAGATATGAAACATAGGTCGACGATCTCGTGCCATGTACAAATTTCTCTTCCCAGTAATTAAAAAAAAAACGGTACAGAAATTATTACAAGTTCTGTGCAAGATAAATTAATTTTTAAAAAGGCGTAAACTGTGCAGATAGGATTTATCGTCATTGGCGTTCTATTTAACATTAACTTGATCGGAAAATACTCCATGCCTTACCAAGTTGGCAACATTTTCGTACTCATGGCGACATTTTTCGAAAATCACAGGAACTTTTTTTTCAGTGAAACTTATATACGTGTTACGAATTTTTGTTAAATTTTGAAAGGAAAATGTTCTTTTTTTGGCTTATAAACAGATTGGCTTATTCTCGGAAATATATGATATTCTCTTTCTTTTAAATTACGAAGACTGTCCAAGACCGAAAAAAAACATGTTACTAAAAATAAAGCAAAGAATCCTCCTTGTTACTTATAAAGCTTTTTCCGCTATTAATATTATAATAAGAAAAATTAAAAATATGAAATCATATATTAGTAACTTTTTAAGCAAATTTTCATAATTCTTCTGTTGTAATAAATTTGCAGTATATGTTACATTCTTGTGAAATTTTTCATAAAATTTAATGAAGAATTTAAACATTTGCATATTCTCTGTTGTAGTCTTAGAGACACATTTTTTAAAACCTAAATATTTTGAAAATTTTTCTACAGTTTTTTTAATGGTTCATAAAATGTTATTTAAAATGTTTATGCTTTTTTTTCTTATAAAAAATATTCTTCACCACCTTTTAAATGTTACCACATCATACTCATTTTAAAAATATTCTTAATTATAATACATTCTTGTACAAGAGAAAAATATTCTAAATTCTTTTTTTCCCTCTTTTAATAAATGACAAAAAAAAAAACCTCCTGCAAGACAATTTTTTTTCTTACACGAACGCATTCTTACAAAATATGTCTCAGTAAATTAATAAAAGAATTGAATAAAAGCAACTTACGGAAATATAAGATGAAAAATATCTTCCAACTCATATTTTAAAAACCCTCTATTAATTCTTTTTTTTTAAAAAAGAAATCTTCCTAAATAGCATAAAAAAAGAAGAAATCATTAAAAAAACATCGAATTCTATTTTCTTTTTTTTTCTATTCCATCTTTTAATTTAAAAAAAAAAAAACTCTTGCAATGCTGAAAAATAATTTTTTTCCGACAGTTTTTAACAACGAAAAGAAAATAAATCTGGTATTTATTCCAATATGTTTTTTCTTCTTCTTTTACCCAGTTAATTTTTTCTCCTACATCAGATGGGAACTGAAAGATAAATAGCGTTAGTTGGATGGAGCTTGGTCGGAAACTAAGTGCGAAAAAAAACTAAACGGAAAAGAGGCAGGAGTGACGGTGGTAGGAGGGTGGTGATGGCGAAAAAGACAAATTAAATCTCGAGTTATACTCAATAATCCGATCAATTAACTAACGCAGATTAAAGTTTTTGAATAATTGAGATGGCAATACGAAAAAAAGAAAAAAAAAAAAAAGGAGACGTTGGTGAGAAAATGACGTCTTATAGTTTTATCATTGTTTGCCTTATGGATTGTTATTTCTTCAGCATGTGAAAGGATTTGGGCTACAGTATTGGGTTACTTCCAGTATTATCTTGGATTTGATTCAGGCTCAGAAATTTTTATTTTATATTAATTATTAATATTCAATGAAATCTTTGTTTATAAAACTCTGAAAAGAGTCTTGGTTTTCAATTTGGAAACATTATTAGATGGCTTTCGATGTTTTATGTTTCAAAATTTTACGAATTGTGGGTCCTTTTGTTTGATACGTTTCGAGTAAAAAATATTTAGCTTATCTTCGAAGAGCAATTTGGGATTAAATTTATATTTGTAAAATATTGCACGAGAAACATTGTTTTCCAAAATATCTCCACTGCTCTTGTCTGTGATTTACTATTTCTTTCATCTCATTTACAAGATTACAAAAATGGGTTAATATTTAGAGAAGATGCTTAGGAATAACGCTAATAATATAAATGTCGAAATACTTTTATTAATTATTAATATATCCTTGTATGTAAACTGGTATTCATGCACATATATATATATATATGCATGAATTTGGCTACTATTGGCGTTTGAACTCTAAATTTATATCTATGTTTGTGTGTGCTTAGAGGAAGGGGTAGTGTAGAATTAACCTTGTTTCTATTATAACTTGTATACATCTCTTATCAAACCACTCTCTTATATTAGGGCTCTGTGTTACGGGTTTTAGAGGAAAAAAATAAAAACTCGAGCTATTTATTTTATAATAAAGTGAATAATGTATTAGATTTTCTAATAAGAATGTTCTTGATTTGTATATTTGCATTTTTAAAAAAATATTTGTAACTATACATAATCAAAAAGAAAAAAAATGTATTTAGGACAAAATACTCGTATTTGATTCCTGGGCAAATATCAGGATTGTTTTGATTTCTTGATGTTATTGGAATTGTTTTGTACATTACTGATTACTGAAAACATAATATTATGTAAAAAAATTATGAATTTAAAAGATTAGTTTTTTAATTATTTCAACTAATGTTAAAATAATGAATTATACACTTTAAACAAAATTGTTGTTGTTGCTAATACCACCCACCTGAAGGTTTCAGATCGAGGCACATGAAATTAATCGAGGCAAAGGGTTAGCTACACGCCATGTCATTACCCGTAGCTTTGAGCACCATCCAGGTGACAGTCCGATTTGGCTCAGTTCCTTCCCGATTTTGAAAGAGAACACAATGGATGTGGTCCCAGATCTCTTCCCCTTTCACTATCCTTTCCAGAAAATTTGTGATTTCCAGAGATTAGTGGCCCCATTTTGTGACACAGGGGCACTATACATTTACAAACATCCATGCAATCCCCGGGATTCGCACCCTGGCCGGGCTGTGTTATCCACTATACCAATGGGCGGCAAAACAAAAGTAATTATTGATATAAGTAGTAAATAGATATAGCTAGGAATTTCTTGTGAACGTCTCATTCTAAGGCAAAGCGAGGGAGGGCTATTGGCGATGAACCTTGTAATTTTGAACCATGGTCAAGTGACGAGGACAGCAGCTGAGCTGGCACCCACTCCCATCTCTCTCAACTACCACTCCACGCTAACAACATCTGAGCCGGAGAAAACTTCGGAAATGATGATACTGTGTTTACTAAATTTCCACATCCCGCTAATCTAAGGAATTGGAATTGAGGACAAAGTTGACATGCATCAGCAATATGCATGTACATGGTGGGTTTTCAATGGCACCAGGACTTAGAATCACTGGTCACGAGTTAATGGCCATGACCAATCGGATACAGCGGCCACGTAAATAGCAGATAATCGTAATAAAGAATTAGGAGTCAAAATGCCTTTTTTCATTAATGAAGCTAATTAAAATAGGACGGATAATATTTGCCGGTACTTACGTATTATCGCAACCGCATTAGCGACATCATATGAAACGAAGCACATGGTTGCCAATTCAGCACGTACGACACATGCGAAATCATGTTTGCCAACTTGACGAAATATCTTGAATGTTGGCATTGTTGTGATAATATGTAAGTACCTATTTCCTGTGCAATGAAATCTTATGAAATAAAACAGAATAATTAAGGGAGTTATTGTGAATCTAAATACTGCAGTTCATTACCGATTATTTATTAATGAAAATTAATCCCTTAAGTTAATTTAAATGCGAATCAAAATGTGTGTAGGGAAGATGTTAATGAGAGAAGAAAAATGAAAGTGAATATCAAATTTTGTTTATATATGAACTGTTGTGAAATTAGTAAAATCAGTGATACATTCGACATTTTGTTTGTCAATTTATTTACATTTTTTTACAAATGGGGTCTTATATTGATCAAATCGAATTATTTTATTAACTTTATAAATTATTATTCAATTTTATGTGCAGCTATTACCTTCTACTCAATCCATCACATGATCTATTATCTGAATCGTTTGGAAACATCTTTTTTTAAAAACGAAGAAATATTATTTTTCAACCTTCAAGCGATTTGCCGTGATACAAAATTCTCAAATTTGTTACGTTTGAATAAGATCAAATCCTTTACTTGATTTGATATCCCAATTTATTAAAAATAGCAAGTTAACCTGTCTTTTAAAATTATGCTTAAAAGCTTCGCAGAAATTCCATTACTCTGAACACAAATTCTAAGGATTATAAAACCTTTAAAATATTTTCTTGGAACGATATTGGAAAAGCATGCTTCGTTTCATCGAATTCCGATAAAGTCTTTAAACATTAATTATAACTATGGCAACAACAACTTTTTAATGCGTTTGGAATATCCTTTTCGAACGCAAATTCTTATAGAGCTTTTACGACATTATGAATACAATTATTCGTCCGAAGGCCTTTAAAAAGCAGATCTTGAAGTAAAAGTGATGTATTAGACACATGAATCGTTTTTTTGTTGTTTTTCGTAAAGAATAATTTTGTAATTAAATTTGGAGTTAAAATTGTTTTATCTTGAAAATAGTTGTTATCGCCTTAGAATTTTTAACATTTAATTAAAATTAATTGGTTGGAAAAATCAAATTAAAAAACATTCTTATCAAAGAATTTAAATATCAAAAAATAGGGAGGAAATTTTGTAACTGGAAATATTTGCAGGTTATCTTTTTTCATGGGAAATAATTATGATATTTTTGCGTATATTCAGATCAACAGATTTTAGTTCTGTATGGATAATTTAGTAAAAATGTCATACATTCACCTTTATCTTTTTTTCCCTAAGAAAATAATGTTCCCTAGAAAAATAATTTAAAAAAAAAATTAATTACAGTAGAACGTCGTTTATCCGAATCAATTGGGACCGTACACCATTTGGAGACGCGATTGTTCGAATAACCGAAAACCGAATGCGATCCATGCAGTATATGAAACCGGACACTATACGAATATTGAAAATCATCACATGCGGGAAACGTGCTTGAAGAAAAAGTAAAATAGGTGCAGAATGTCGCAATTTTACATTTATTGTGGAATATTATCACTTATTTTTCGCTGTCGTTTACCTTCATTTTACACCTTCGTTTTTTCTCTGCAAGGCCTCTGATTCTCTTGTTCCGGATATTTAACGCTCCGTATAATAAACGTTCGGATACACGACGTTTTACTGTAGCCTGAAAAATATAAATGTATTCATTATTTTTGGTTTTGTTCCATCAATTTTTTTTCGACATTATGATTTGCATCAAAAAAACCATCGGGATGTTCATTTTTAAAAATTGTTTGGGATAATGCAAATTCAAAATAGCTTTTTTCCCTTTCAAATTAAATATTCAATTGACAAAAAAAATGATTTACGACCTTTCATGAACGTAAGCTCACGACACGAAGACGGCATCCCATTCTCCATGCTTCCAGACACCTCCAATGCGAGGACTATGGCAGTGGTAGCCTATTGGTCAAGGTACTAACGGACTCGTGGCTGATGTGTCACGAGTTTGAACCTTGTACCATTGAAGACCCTCCATGCAGAGGGGAGCGATGCACGTTAAATCTGTCCAGACTCGAATGTCCTCCCATAGATGCGGTGTAGGAGTTAAGAGTCGGAGCCAGCTCCGGAGACGTCCTTGTCACTTGACCATAGTTCAGAATTTTGAGTTCCGTCACCAAAGGCCTTCATGTTGTTGAATAGTTTGACGTTAGTATTCACTCATTCTCCCAACGTGAGAACTTAAAGTCAGATTTAACTTGCTTCAATGCCTCTATGTTAACCTTCGACAGTACCAGGACTCGAACTTATGACTCGACCCCTCCACCTACGAATTCACAATCAAGACCAATCGGGTAACCTCTAAACTGGTATTAAACGTCACTTGAGGAAAAAGCAATTGAAAAACATTATAATGTACTTTTACCAGATATGCAGTCATTTAAGTTAACTTGATAAGTATGATAGAAAACTTTATTTCCAGAAAAATTTCCATAGTTATTTAATTTAACAGAGATAATTCCCTAAAAGCTATCACAATATAGTGGTTAAATTGCTTCAATTCCAGATCCATAAGAACGCTGTAAATATATACTGCAAATACCAAATCCACTTTGGAAATAAGTTATTGATTTTTTTCCCAACTGGCACAAATACAATACCTTTCCACTTCTTGAAGCGCAGATAACGCTTTTATTTTTCCTCGAACTTTTTTTTCTGGATACCTATTTCCTGCAATCATACAGGATCTGGACGTAAACGGAACCAACAAGCGATCTATCTACACCACTCCAAGGAACTGTGGCATCGTTCTTTTTTTTCTCCCCCTCGGTGAATAACCCTCCTCCCCTTACCTTCTCCCTATTTACTAAGGGGTTTACCTGTTCGATTTCAGGGGGAGGGTTGGGATGTATCGTTTGGCGGAAGTAACTTCCGCCGGAACATGGCCGGTTCCGAAGTCGTGAGAATATCCCATCTTTTTTTTCTGCTGTTCCCTCTTATACTCAGGGGGGTTCAGGGATCTTCTCTCCCGTGTGAACAGGGTGCTTACTCCACCCTGCATGAACTTTTCACCTTCAAAAAATGGGAGTGATAAAAAGGCTGCTCTACTTTTTTTTTCTTGAATTTTAGAGCTAAGTAAAAGAAAAGTTTTTGGAGGAAGTTTGTATCTGAAATTGGGGTTCTAAAAACAGAGAACAACGAATTTAAGACAAGTGATTCATAATTGGTTGTTAGGTGTTCATTATTGGGGGGGGGGCATTCCAGTTAAAGAGTTTTTAATCTATTGTTTTTGGTGGGGGGAAAATAAAAGGAATTTGGGAATGGGTTTTGTGAGTAATGTATAAAAGTTAGAAGAAGATTTATTACAACACACCAGAACTGTCTTCTTACTGAAGTTATCAATAATGCACTTTGTCAAACCTAATTAACCAGTTAAGTGTGGCGCTCCAGTTACAGAACGCGCATTCATGTGGGTCAGGGAAATGAGCCCCGATGGCGAATATACTCCTCAATCCTAAAGTAAGTTACGCTGTTAAAATATTGGATAAAATGGTTGGGTTTGTTTTATAGAATTGCCAATTTTATTACTAATACTTATTGTATAGGGTGCTATAAAGTAATTTAGCTTAGTCCTCGGTTCCTGAGGCTGACAGTCCTTCTCTCCGACCTCAAGTTTTTATGTGTATCTGGATCTTAGTGACCGTCAAATTACCTGGACTGAGAGACCTAAACACACTCTAATTTACTTCCGTCTTTACTGACAAAGTATGTTCTACTTGCCTTCACACTAATACAGCGTTTCTCAAACTGTGGGACTCACCCCTCAAGAGGGCCGTGATAACTCTATAAGGGGGGGGCGAGCATATTGAAAAGTCGAAAACAAAAGGTTATTTAAAAAATATATAATTTACTAAAAGTAAACAAATAAAATATATTCTGACATACTAAAAAATAAAATACACATTTACACTGATATTATACACTTATAAATGAATCAGTAGTGTATAATCTATTTTATAATTAATTTAGCAATTCTAAGTTAAGAACAAGTTTAATAATTACCAGTGGCCCCATGGGCTTTTGTAATATGTAAAATTATATAAACAAAAATAAACAATTATCTTGATAATTTGTACGGTTTATAATTAATCCCTTAATTGCCGATTAAAAGTTACGCGATTCGCTTCCTAATGCCTGCGCTTACGACGAAGGCACGCGTATGTGAAGAAAAGGAATATAAAGGCAAATCCTCTGAAATAAGAAAATCTTTAGCATACACTTTCAAGGTCTTTTTATTGCATTCCGAAGCCTTCGGAATAATTTTATGGACAGCAGTGCACAAAAAAGATGGTACTTCGGAAAGACTTATATATACGTCAGAGACAATTAGCGCTTTGGCTGAGCGAGACGTATATATACGACGGTTGATCACAAGAAGTTAAAGTCATTGTAGCGTTGACATCAAAGAATAGTATTATTGAATTCTATGCATTGTTATTGTATGATGAAATTGCGATGAAAATTATGATTGAATATTGGGTCGCAAATATTGAAACTTTGAGAAGCACTGCACTAAGGAAGTTCTGGAGAGATACTGTAGGTTTGATTGCAGTCCACTTGTACCAGAAAACATCCTTGTCTTTTCCACATCAATGAAAAACTGTTCTTTAAGCAGCACATCATTGGATATTTCCTCTAATGCCAGCACATGATTCAAACATCAAACAATTGGCATGTACATCACTCGAAATTTAAACAACTTCGGGTCAATGCTATCAATGGGCTCAGCGTCTAATCTGACTCTTTTGCCCCTAGGCTGACCATACTTGAATGAACCCTATTGTAATCAAATTTCCAAATTTTGCCTTTGACTCTTTTAGCTAACATCTAAAAAGAAATTGTCATTTTGTGAATGAATAAATTCGTTATGCACACTTTATACGTTATTTGAGCTGGAGTATTACGGAGACGCATGATTTCACCTAAGATTTTTGATATATTTTTTTATTTAAGTCCGGCCTGGCCTCAAAATATTCTAAGTACCCCGAAAATTTGTAACAAATAGCCAATGGTCTTTTACTTTTTACGCATGACGCGTATACTGATCAATACACAAAATTCTGAAACTTCTCCATATTGTGTATACTTGTCAATCACTGTTAACTTATTAAGAATGACACACACACACACACATATATATATATATATAAGTTATACCAAATGCATAGCTAGATTTCAACTTCACTGATGATTTTAAGGAAACATCTTCATTATTTGGTTATTTCTACAGAGACATAAACTAAATCCTTAACTTAACATCAACCGACAACCTAAGGAAGTAAGTCAGAAACTTGTGATTGCGCCAGTAATTATAACCAGTTGATAACCTTGAGAAAAAAATGTAGGTTAAAACATAATTCAGAAATGAAAAAATTCGTATTGTACAATTTTGGGCTATTCAAGACGATGTGCTTAAATTAGAACAATATAAATATGCCCAAGCATCTACAAGTTTGAATCGTGGAAAGAGATCAAGAGCCGAGAATTCACTGGACCATAGAAGAGGCAGTATTTGGGGGGAAATAATTTTATGCTTATCCAGCCTCCCATGTAAGCTGATAAGGAAATGCATATAATAGATAAGAACGGGAAGTTACATATTTATCAATTGAGATAATTCGTATTCCTAAATTGATACATTCCTTGTAGCATTTACATTACTTTTTTCAATGTATAATGATAACACCAATACTTGATCACCTAGCTCTTTTCTCTTTCTCTCTCTCTCTCTCAATAAAAAAAGAACTTTAAAACAAATTAAAAACTGCATATCCCACTCAGAGATTAGAGAAGTGAAATCTTTGAGTTTTAACTATTGAGAGATTTTCAGGTGTATGCTTATTCAGTAGAGTTGCGAAAATTTGACCCTCACACCCGGCAATCCGGATAACTCGGCCACATGCAGACCCGTTCAAGACCGAATTGTTGCTATCACAGTTAATGAAAAGATGCCGGAAAATGAGGAAAACGTTAACTTTGAGGAAACCGTAAAATTAAAAGCTGTCGAAACCGGTCGTCAGTAGTCCGACAAGGTGCATCTGTAATAGACTCACTGCTCCTTCATGGTGAAGAAGCAAGCCGCAAAGTTCAGAAGACAGCAGGACATGGCGCATTTCTGTAAAAATGTAGCCCTTTTTTTCTCAAAGTCCGCTGGTTAATTTTTATTTTAGACAGCATTATGCCTTCACCCAGTGTTTTTCTAAGGTGTGTCTGATCAGGTGATTTATCGCATACTATGCATTAATTAATATTCATGTGCATAGTATACAATTCTATGCCTTCATAAAGTACGCACTTTCCCTTTGCTTAAGGGTATTTGGGTAGTTTATTTTCTGTTGTACTATCAATCAAACAATACATACAAGTGCAATACAATATTTTCTGAGGAAACATTTGCACTTATTCTTTTTAGCTTCACACGCTTTTATTAGCTTCACCTGTATGTAACGAAATCTTTGAACTCAATTTTTATCCACTTTAAAAGACCAGATTAATTCGAAATTACGCACACTTGTCAAGGACCAATGCCAATACAATAATTTAATAATTTTGTTTCATTGTCCTTATCAGAATCATCAGGATTAACGATTTCCTTTTTCCAGATTTGGTGACTAATTTCAGATCCCATTTCCAAATGTGGTGACTAATTTCAGATCCCAATTCCAAATGTGGTGACTCATTCAAGATTTGGCGACTGAAAGATTAAGTTACAAGCCTAAAGTGAAAAGGCTCACATAGTTAATATAAATACAACAGACTAACAAAAAAGCGATCTTTATGTGAAGATTTTATTTTTTAGTTAGATTAATTAAAAAAGCGTGTTTTTAGTTTTTTTAAACATTAATTTATTTAACCCCAATTTTGATAACCAGGCATTTTTACAAATTCGCCCACCTTTCGGACCACATTAAGCCGAGTTCTCGGGATTTTAATGTATAATGAAATATTTTGCTTGATCTCTTACACTCAGGGTGGTCAGGTTCAGTGACGGAGTGTGGGTGTCATCAGCCTTTAACTAACATCCAATTTGTAAGATGGCAAATGACTTCACACAATACGCGAAAGCTATCTTTAAAGTAACCAGCGCAGAGGAACGTATGTTTTATTTTGGAAGAAAAAAAATTTCATTCTGAAATATTCTAAAGGTCGTCATAAAAGTTTCATGCTTGCAAAAGGCGCGGTCCTTGAAAACGGAAAAGAACGCGCGTTTCAAAACTTTAATAACTAACATCCTTATTTATGTGATCACTGGCAGTCACAAAATCGGAAATCCGTAAAAACAGAATTATGCAACAACGATATAAATCCGAAGCCCTTGTACATTTCGCCAAAAGTTGAATAACCTATTCTCACGACCAATTAAAAATACGGTCTTCTGTTAGTGTTTCAAAATATTCCCGGAAGCTGTAGAATATACACCCGAGTGAGATGGGGAAGAAAACAAATAAAATATTCACCCTGAACACTACACTGTCGAATATAAAAGCAAACTGCGCATGCGCAGTGAAACGCGCAACGGCGGTGGATTTTTATGAATGGAAAAACTGTAGGGAAAGTGCGTATATGAATGGGACGGTGAAAATAAAAAAAAAAGTAGCTTTTGTCGGTCCATTATGAGTATGAATCGGACCGTGCAAGACCAGGGCAGGACCCACAGGAAACAACCCTCCCTACCACTCGCACCGCTACCTGTGACTTCACTTCCGGCGCTGATTTCTTTGTCTGTAGTGTAACTGGTGCGCAGAAGTCCGGTGTTGTAATTTGTTGCGTTTTTGTTCAATCTATTCCTGCTGGGAGAATCTGCAGGTATGATATGAAACCCGGCAAGGGTTGTCAATCACTTGATGTCGGATGTTCTCCCAAAGGGTGTCTCTGGTATTTGGGGGGTTGCAGTTTGGGAGAAATTATCGTTTGCAGAAAAGGCTCCATATCAAAAATTGTAATTTTGAAGTGAAAAGGAGGACAGGAAACGGAGTTGCATGAGAATCTTAAATTCCGTTAGCAACTAATTGTCACAGTACTTTAAGTGGGTGGTTTTATTAATTTATATAAAGTATTCATTCGAATCAAAGCCACCCAATGTTTTTTACAATGTTAATGCTACTGAAAATCGGATGTTGCTTAAAATCGAAGGCCGCAAAAATTCGTTGGATAGCGAAGATAGAACATAATACTGACGGTTAGAGAAATCACAGATTCAATGTATGCATTTAAAAGTTTTTAATGCTGGTAAAATAAATTATAACTGTTCCTTTCTTATAAGTTTTAATTTGAATTTTTTTTTTAATTTTGTAAATATTGGATTTAGATAAACCATTAGTTCAGAGGTATCAAACTCAAATGATAACTTGGGGCAAGCAAACAAGGTTTAACTTCATGTGGGCCGCTAAAAAAAACAATATTTACAGAAACTTAGGTTTATTTTGAATAATTCATTATAATAAACATGTACAAGAACAAGAAATTTTAAATGTTTACTTCCTGACATTGACATATCTTCTATACTGCTATTTTTCCAATTTAGGGGGAGTTTTTATTTTATTATATATATTATTGTGTGTCGGTATACTTGCCGAGGCGCTTGCGGGCCCCAAGTTTGACATCCTGCTTTAGATATATGTACGGGATAGAGAGTGAGTGAATATTAACGTCGCACTGTTTAGGTGCACGAGGGCTTTTGGCGACGGACCTCGTCATTTTGAACCATGGTCAAGTGACGAGGAGGACACCTGAGCTGTCACTCCCTCTCCTAACTACCACACCAACGGGAGGACGTTTGAGCTCTCGACAGATTTAGCGTGCATCACTCCTCTACACGGCGGGTCTTTAGTGGTAGTGGGCTCGAACTCATGGCAGGCCTGTCATGATCGGAAACCTTGGTCACCTCGGCCACATATCGGGTATAGAACCCGCGATCTATGGATCCGAAGCCAAGTAACATGACCACTAGACAAAAGTGATCACCTCTGTCCGGAGGTTGTTACTGGGTTATACAGGAACCTCTACACTTCTCTCCTACCAGTGAGTCGGTGGATAGGCGAACGAACGCTATATTTGTTTTGGCGCACGTGTGTTGCGTGTGAGTTGTTGCTGTTGCGTCAAGTGTGTCCGACGACTTTTTGTTGATGCGTCAAGTAGGTCTGACGACTTTGGTTGATGTGGGTAGATAGTGCCACGACAGTTCAGAAGGCTTTGCGTTTTTTCTTTTCAGCCAGGGTCACTAATGCCAGGGATAAAACCCGCGATCTATGGATCCGAAGCCAAGCAACTTGACCACCAGACAAAAGTGATCACCTCTGCCCGGAGGCTGATACTGGCTTATATAGGAACCGCTATAATATATAAGCTATCTTATACCATACTTTATTTTTTCAAAAAACTCTGTTCAGAATTTGTGATGTGGCTTAGATTTTGATAAATACAGTAAATAAATTTCATATTGGTAGTAGAGAAATATGATCCTAAAATTAAAGTTAATGAATCTAATAAATTTATGAAATACTTTAGCTGACCGAATATATATCATGGTCGACAGATGAACAGCTGTGAATTTAGTTGAAATACAGTACTACGAGTAAAAAAAAAGCCGAACATTAATTTATGTTCGAAACTTAACTGAAATTTATTAGCAATTGAAGTTATTCCTAATCATCATCAAAATTTATTTGATCTGTATTGATAATTTTTTGTGTGTAATGATGCATGTTTGTGTGTACGAATCATATTGCAATTTACAATAGCGAATGTATAATTTATGCAGGTTAACTCGAGTTATGAGAGTCACTATTTATATATAAAGAGAGTGACGTACGTTATCAAGGTTTAAAGTCTTCACGTTTTGTGGTGTGGAAGTTAGTAAGCGGGATGCCAGTTCATGTGTTGTCCTCATCACTTGACCATCGCTCAAAATTACGAAGTCGGCCGCCAATAGTCCTCGTGTGGCCTTTAATCGAATGATATTTACAATCAATACAAAAATTGTTCTTAAAGCCCAGAACTTCACTTTACACATGTTTAACAATTGTATTTTATGTGAACAATATATTTAATGAATACTCCATTGTTCGTATTATTTTATTGTATAGTACGAATATACTTATATCTTTCTACACCTACTATTTTTAAAATTTATTTTTTTGTGAACTTAAATTGAAAAAATTTACTTTAAAATACTTACTTATTTACTTTCTAAAATAGGTTCTGATATAGAACGTCACACTACCGAAAAATCAAACCGGAAGAAATTCAAACTACATTAAATATTGGAATTATCATTCTGTTCTATCCCAATTTTTTAATTATCCCCTTTTCCTCTACGAACACAACCCCTATATCCTTTTAGAACTCGAAGGGAGAGAATTACTCATTATTTTCTTAAAACTTTCTTGATAAATATGAGGCGTCTGGAGCAAAGTTTTGAAGGGGGTGTGCTCTCTACATTTAAAACCCCCCACCGATATATTACCGTTAAAATTTACCTAATTATTCGTGGGTTTTCCAACCCTGAGTGGGTACCAATAGCTCATTACAGTGCGATTTTCTCTTCTATTTTTACGCTATTTAAATTTTCTAACGAGCTACTTACGTTGGGAAATACGAGAGTTTTGCTTGTAGAAATTTTTTGAAGTGCTTCGGATTTCGACAAGATGCGCGGACTCTGTTATGGGAAATGGCTTATTACGGGAATGGATGCTATGTAGATGAATGAGAAGTCTGGATTGGGTCTCTGTAGCTTTGTCGAATGTTAATTAGAATGTTCGTGTTATTTGTAAACATTTTTGTAACAGCAGAGGCTCGAATAGGGGAAATCGTTATGGGAAGAATATAATCAAATAGACGAGAAAAAAAATCATTCGATTTAAAATAAAAATCTATTAACAATTTATTTTATTTCCATTCGTTCTTTTTTTAATATTTTTTCTAGGATAATTCTAGATTTGATTTTAGATTTTATTCAATAGAATGGGTTGCAAAAGGAATCAATTACAATAAAAAATGAAATGAATACTTGCTTTTGAAATTTTATCCATGATTGGATTGGATGCTAAATTGCAGAATAACAAGATTATGCAGGGAAGGAGACTTGACTATATTTTTATAATTGAAATACAATTTTATCAGAGGTTGCTATTTTTTGTTTTTGTTTTTTAAGGGATTGTTTTTTATTTTTTATATCAAATTAATTTCTTGTTAAAGAATTTCTTCTTTTATTCAAAGGAAATTCGAAAGGAAAATGAGATTAAAACGAATTAAATTTCTTATTTCAAGTATGGCAATAAAATAAGATTTGAATACATAAAGGAGTTAGACAAGATATTTAATTTTCAAATTAAAATATTTTGAAATTTGTGTGTCTCAGGACAATGCATTCATTAAAAAGAATTGTCTTTCTTTCTTTCTTTTATTTTTAAAAACTGAAATTTCAATTAGTGTTCTTTTAGAAATTTCATAACTAGATTAATTTAATAGAGAATGAATAATTACAAACGTAGATTATTGGACGTTAAATATTAAAGTGGCAGATTCTGTGTTGGGTTCAATGAAGTGTCCTTTAGTGAAACAATTATTTATTAATTTAAGTTGGGTTACACAAAAACTACACCTATCATTAACAAAAATTATAGGTTAAGAACATAGTACATTCTTTTCTCACCTAATATATAATGAAGATAAGTTGTCACTGTAGGGAGAGATCACTAGAGGTTACAGTTAACATAACATATTAGTTATACCTTCTAATTTAAAATTATCTAATAAAAATAAGTATATTAATATTATAATAGTTGGTATTAAATCGATTGATATATTTTATTTACTGTTTTAATAAATAAAGGACAATTGTGCTTACTTATATTTTTCTAATAAAATTATACAAATACTGATTCATAAATCGTTAAAATAACTAAATTAAAAGAAAACTAACTAAATTCTAGTTAATTTGTGCCTGTAGAGGATTGTGTCAGACAAAACCAATACTTTAAAAATATCACCATCAAAATCAGCTGCAAAGTCTAAGAAAACTAAGTGTTATTCAAGCACTGTAAATAGGCGACACAAATGCTTACTTTAACACCTGTGCAGGACCTCATCTAAACTGTTTCATTTCTTGACAAGTTTTATTTATTCTTAAAAGGGCATTATGATTTAAACTTCAAATGCTGCACGAGTTGTCCTTTTCTCCCAGTATTTTTTAAAAATTTATTATTTTTTCAAAAAATAAAAATGCTTTTATTTGTGTATTTAAGTTGTATTGCTTCTTATAATCCATTTTCTAATATGTAAATTTTTCTAATCCATTTATAATTTCATCTATAAGAGGATTTCTTCCTTTGAGCACATTGATTTTAAAGTAGCATTTATTTAGTTAACGATATCTATTTTATGTTTAATATGGGCGGAGTAGCCTAGTGGTTATGCTCACTAATTTATGGCCAGGGTGCCACGGGTTCGAGTACAGCTGTCACTGTAGACCCACGGTATAGAGGGGCTGGTGCACATTACATCCTGTCGAGGCTCAATCCTCCCGTTGGCGTTGCATGGGAGTTCGGAGAGGAGAGTGCCAGCTCACAAGTGTCATCCTCGGCACTTGACGAAGGTCCAAGATTACGAAGTCCGTCACTAGAGCCTTCATGTGGTTTGATAGCGCGATGTTTATCTTACTTCCTTCTATTCAAAATCGTGGTAGTCTAGTGATTATGGTCACGAACTCGTTGCCATTGTGAGCGAGTTCGAATCTTTGTGCCATTGAAGACCAGTAGTGTAGAGGGGGCCGATGCTCGTTAAATATGATGAGGCTCAATGTCCTATCGTCAGTGTGGTAGTCAGGAATGTAGAGTTTTGGTTCAGGTGTCGTCTCTGTCATTTGACCGAGGTTGAAAATTACACGGTCCGTCACCAATTGGCGTCGTGTTGACGTTAATATAATTAATTGCGTGACGTTAATATAACTCTCACTCACTCTAACCCATTTCTAATTTCTTCTGTTAATGATTTTCCTTCGAGTAGATTGATTTTAAAAGTAACATTCATCAAGTTACCGATAGTTATTTTCTGTTTAAAATCGCCCAAATCACAAATTCTGTGAATTTTTCATATTTTTGCTAGATTATGCTTCATAATTTGTCACTCTTTCTTTAAATCAGCGTTTCGCAATCTGTGGGGCGCGCTTCCTTAGGGCGGCGCAATAATCCTCCGTTGGGGTGAGCGATCCTACCGAAAAATCGAAAACTAAAGATTTAAAATAATTATTAATATACTGAAAGGAAGCGAAACAAAATACATTCTGACAGAACAAAAAATAAAATACACATTTACACTGATATCATATACTTATAAACATCAATAAACAAAGTATTTGATAATTAATTTATCAATACTTAAATTAAAAAAATTAGTACTTACTAGTGACTTCCATGGGTTTGTTATATACACAATTCAATACATGTCTTGATAATTTTTACGGTTTATAATTAAAGTCATATTGTAGCTTTGTAATGCTTGTCGGTTCATGCTTCCTTCTAATCCCCCTTGTTTACTCTCTGGCCAGGCTAGATGTGTGGGAAGAACTGAATAATCAGTTGACATGATTCACTCTAATTATTTTATTGTGACAAAATATCAAACAAGCACAATAATAATCCAATTAAGAATGTTAATCAATATGCAGAGCGCGAATGTGAAACCCGTTAGCCTGGGGATAATATTACGGACCCTCAACTGATTCCACGATAGCCTACACAAGCTCAATTTCAACTCCCCTGTGCTCTAATAAGTTACTCTTTAACTTCTATTTGAATAAGGATCACGATATCTGTACTCTTGTCAAGTCCTACTGTTGAGGCCTTGAATGGTAATATTTATCTGGATTCGATCACCTCCAAGTGATCCTTTCTTGGAATTCTTCAATTGATATTTAGATTTGCACTTAATGGTTTCACGATCCTCCACTCACCAACTAACTCTCAAAACTCGCGAATACAGAATTTATATAATATACTTAATTTGCATAATCACGTTTTCTTCTTTCGGTGAAAGTTGGTTGGTAACACTATTTCTCCAGAAGAGTCCCCAAGGGGTTAGTCATAGACGCGTATAGATCCTTCACAGCTTTACTGTCAAGGTACGTTATAATTGCATTTGATATATTGTTATTGTAAGAAAAGGGGCGCGATGAAAATTATGATTGAAAATTGGGTAGCAAATATTGAAAGTTAGAGAACTAACCTAATCCATTTCTGATTTTTTTTCTGTTAGATAATTTTACTTCGAGTAGATTGATTTTAAAGGTAACATTCATCGAGCTACTGATTGTTATTTTCTGTTTAAAATCGCTAAAATCAAAAATTCTGCGAAAAATTTTAATGTTTTTGCAAGATTATGCTTCAGCAGATCATAACTTATCGTTCTCTCTTTAAATATCTATAGAAATATAATTTAAAATAGAAAAATAAATTCTCTCGTATGTTTCATCATAAATGCTCAAAGTTGGAGAAACAGCAGAAGGGGACATTTAGGAATATCCAATTCTCCAAAAGGATCTCAAATTCCAGGGCGGTAGTCCTATTCTCTCTTCCCCTTTACCCAGTAAGTTACGGCTCTGCAAACAATTCAACAAACATCTCTGGATGTAGACACAACTACTGGACATTGGAGACTGGAGCTATTATGTCCGGTCTTTATGGCATTAAGAGGTAGGAGAGAAATATTGGGTCCTCCTTCGGTGTTTATAGGCTTGTTTGTCTTTCCCTCTTTCTTCCCGGATTGGCCGAGGAATTTGAGGAGTTGATAAAAGACGAGCATTATAGGAGGAGGTCAGGAAGGTTGAAGAGCTTAGGCTTTGAGAGGTAAATTCTTCGGCTTGAATGAATTTTAATGAAAGACACGGGGGTTGGGCTTTCTGCGTGACGTAATGAAAGCTCGGATACATAAATGTGTGGAGAAATTAATAGTTAAAATCTATTTTGTAGCAGCAACCATTTTCTGAGTTTCTATATATAAATTGAATGATTATTTTTATGGCATCAATTAGTTTCGAAAGGGCTTAGAGAGGTAAAAACAAACTTGATATTCAATGTGATATATTTAAATTGTTTTTTTATTATTATTATATAGTTTCTAGCTTTACATCTGAACTTTGATGTCAACAATCTATAAAAATACATATTAAATTGAATACAGGACATAATGCTTTTGATGAATAGATTTTTATTTTATTTTGTTATTTTACTATTGAGAGAGAGAGAGAGAAATTCTGATTTCTTCTAAACTACGCATTCTAAATACGAGTGATTGAATATTTGTTAATATTAAGATAAAAAATCGTACTAAGTTGGTAAGCTTAGGAAAATATTCCATGTAATCCTTACATCTGAATATATTTCATTCAGTTATTTTTATCGAAATATTCTCTATTTTTTAGGAAAAAAATAAAATATTTTTTTACTTGAAAAATAATTAAGTTAAGAGAGCAGTTATTACTATAATAATAAATTATACATCAGAATTTTATTCAAGAATTCTCATTTTAAGTTGTTATATGAAACTGTATGAGTTATACAGCTAACATTTAAATACCTTTTACGTTAAGTTTCTTAAAAAATTTTAAATATTTATAATTTTCAAGTTTTTGAAGCTATAAACTTTTTAATTTATTAAAATATGCTAAATATCTTATCTGTTTCCTTAAGAAACTCCACTAATACAGTTTATTAACCACAAATGTGCTTTTTATATTCCAGAATATAGTTTGAAAAAAAATTTGCTTTCAAACACTTTTAATTGAATTAACCTGCTTTTTTAATTCATATAAATTAACTCATTTCCTTGGGAAGAATCCTCAAATGCATCTATTATACCTTAATTATTTCCTCTTTGTATACTTGAACTTGAACTAGTTTTTTATTTCCATTGAGGCATTGTGGAGAATTCCTAACCACAGACATTTAATTTTTTGTATATTATTGGGTTTATTTCCGCCGTTTAATTTTAAAGGAACTATCATTCATGGTTGTTTAATAAAATTGTTTTGGTTAGTGAAAAAAAAACTTTTTCACTTTGTGTTTGGTGCAATATGTCTCGAGAGCTCACGAATCTAAACAGGTCAACCATTCCTCCTTTCCTACAGTGAGCTAAATTCATGTGACGTCCTAGTCACATAACTACATTCACGTAATTCCAGCCAATCAGTTCATAGATTCATATGACGTCATAATCACGCAATAAATGCAATCATTTGTTTTCAGCCAATCCGTTCAAGCACTTTGCTGTTGGCAACTTTTACTCCTTGCAGAAATTTTCCTTTAAAAAGTACATATTTGTCAACAATAATAGAGCACAAAGGTAAATAAAGTACATTTGAATTTAAAAGTACGCGTGTATAATATAAGAATTTTTTTTAAATCTCGGTAACTTCTTGTTAAAATGTTTTTTCGTAATATTTAAACATCTTTAACCAATTATCAAATCTGAAATTTTATCTAAATTTTACAAATAGAATAGCAAGTACAAATTTAATGTAACTTTTGAATTCAACGGGGAACACGAGAGTACTTTTATCACGTGACCGTCTTGCATTTACTCCATTCCTATGGTTAGACGAATAAATATTGTTACCTATACCACTCCCTGAACTATCAATTTCCATAAGTAAAATCCGAATCCTATGGATAAAATAACCACCAATAATACATATGAGCGATAGCTTCTAAACATTATTATAAATTACAATAATACATGAATTTTTAATTAAACACATGATATCATTCCTTAAAGTAACAATTGCTCCCCACCAAACTAAAATATACATCACGAAAAACATATCGTAAGCTATCCAATGAAAGAAATCCCTTCTCTTACTTTCCGTTCGACTGGGTTCAATGTGAACAACCAGAAGAGCATCTGTGCAATTGGTGTTGAGTGTTCTGGGCACTTGTTTGATCAATGATACGCACAAACCTATTAATAGATTTTCACTGCCCTAAAGTAACTTCACTGATGCGAGTGACATCTGTCAACCATCTGTCACAGAGCTCTGTGCACACCTTAACCAAACATTCCCAGCGTAGAATGTGGAATGGAGTTGTTCGCCATCTGCGTTGTATGCGCGTAAGCATGCCGGCTGTCCTAGTGGAACTAGATACAATTTCAAGAAGTAACGGTGAATAATTTAATTAAATTATTTTTCATTATAAAAGACATTTTATTGTTCTTCTATGTGATGATAAATTTTGAATATGGAAATAATTTCCGTTATAATTCTTGATGATTGTGGGGTTGTAACAAAATTCAAAATTGTCATACTAAAATGCGACAGGAGAAAGCCGATTTTTTAAAAATTTATTAAAATCAATACATCTCAATAACCGGTATTCAATAACAAATTAATTAAAAAAATTTAAAACAAACCAGTTAATTACACAGCAAATTAAAAAATTATTTACGTTATAGAAACAAAATATATCAGAGATAATTATTTGATTACAATAATAACATGAAGAGATTACTTTATTAATGTTTCCATTTTGCATTTTTATTCGCTACTTGCGTATTATCACAACAATGCCAACATTCAAGATAACTGGTTAAGTTGGCAACCCCGATTCATATGCTATATTCTCAGGCTAATTCAAAAGTTATTCATAAAAAATGGGTACTTACGAATTATCGCGAAAGTATTGGCGACATTATATGAAACGAAACACATGGTTACCAATTCAGAAAGTACAATATATGCGAAATCGGAGTTGCCAACTTGGCCAGTTATCTTGAACGTTGACATTGTTGCAATAATACGTAAGCACCAAAAAGTGTAATATATCGAACAAGTTAGATGGAGAAGGAAGATAAATATTTTTTTTATGGATCAGAGTAAGTAATAGTGAGGATGAAACAGAATTCGATGATGTATTTAAACACATAAAGGAAGACGAATATATATATGTGATGAACTTTTTATGTTATCCAATAATGAAAATTTATTAAAATTTATATACGATATATATATATATATATATATATATATTTGCAGAAATCTACCTTTTTACTAGCCTTTCCTATATTTTTAAAGCTGTTTTTATATTCGGCGTATGACGCACACCCGTAAATTTTATCTTATTTTTTGCATTAAAAGTGCGCACTATACATTGCATTATACGGTAGATGTTAATGTAGATTTATATGAACAAAACGAATTACATTATGATGTTTCCATTTTTTCTCTCCATTCTTGTTTTACGGTAAACGAATTGTTTAACTAACCAGTAGAGTGGCAGAGGTCCAAACCACAGCACTATGAGAGAAATCCGAAACATGTGGCGGATTGTTCTTATGATTCATATTTTTAATCTAAAGATTTATTGCATCATACTACCTCATGGTATTCAGATTGTGTATCCCAAGCAAGCGAATCTAATTATTTAGAAAACAAACCACGAATGAGAAAAACGAGATGCCATTAGTCAGGAAGTCATTTCTGAAACGAAGTGTAACAGTTAGTCCGTACGTAATTGATGATTGGTTGGGATGTGTTCGTGACATGCTGTATATCAAATAACATGTAATATGACCCGAATCTATAAGATTAACTTGAAAATAAAAGATAAGATTGACTTAGAATCGGAAGCAAGATATTCATTTTTACCTTAGAGATACTGTGATATGGTTTGAAAAAAATTAAATATTTAAGTAACAAACCCTGTAGATAATGAAATATTCTTAAATAAAAAAATAAATGGAGAAATTAATATTAAGAGAATTTTTCATTTAGTGTTTATGGATAAAAATTTATAGATTTATGTTTTGTTTTCAGTATTAAATACTTAGAATTGATCGTTTTATGCATTTATTCGATTACGACTGTTTACAACAATAATGGGAAAATAGCGGCCACAAATAGTTCTTTGTTTCCTGCCAAGACAGTCAGAAATGGTCAGCTTATTAAACTGATTCTAAAATTAAATGTCCTTGCACTTATAGATGTAAGTAAGTAAATTAAACAAGTTAATAAAACTGTCACAAAGTAAATAAATTAAATAAAACTGCCTCTACTTTATTTAACTATAATTATTGTTTTTTATGATATAAATTACATATCTTTTCTGAGCTGCAAAGTTAACTAACGATTGTAATCATTTGAAAGAGAGGTGCGGTCTTCCAATATCCACCGCTTCCACAGTGTGGAGTCAAAATTTGCCCATCTCTGGCTTACAATATGTTGGACCAGTGCTTCTCAAATTTTCAACCCAATATTCAATCATAATTTTCATCGCACCCCCCTCCATACAATAACAATGTATTGAATTCAATAATACTATACTCTGAAGCTAATACGACTTTAACCTCTTAAGTGCCACCGGCGTATATAAACGTCTCATTAAGCCAAAGCATTAATTTCCCCGGGCGTATATATACGTCTTTCCGAAGTATGATCTTTTCTGTGAATTGCTATTCATAAAATTATTCCGAAGGCTTTGGAATGAAATAAAGAGACCTTGATAGTGTATGCGAAAGATTTACTCATTTCAGAGGATTTCTTTATTTATTCCTTTACTCCCCCCCCCCCCAATACATGAGATACGCGCGCGTACGTGGAAAACTGTAGCATTCATTGAGGAGCAAATTGCGTAACTTTTAAACAATAGTTAATAATAAACAGTACAATTATTAAGATAAGTGTTAATTTTTGATTATAATTTTATATATACAAGCCCAAGGGGTCATTGATAATCATTAAAATCGTTCTTAATTTTTAAAATTAATTATAGAATAAACTGTGCAGTACTGATACATTTATAAGTGTATTATATCAGTGTAAATGTGTATTTTATTTTTATTATGCAGGAAGTTTAAATTTGTTTACTTTCAGTAATAATAATTCTTTAAATAATCTTTTGCTTTCAACTTTTCAATATGCTCGCGCCCCCTCATAGAGTTATCATGCCCCTCAGTTTGAGAAACGCTGTGTTGGACACTTAAATAGATTTTTAGTTTTCATTTAGTCTTTCCTTCTTTTTCAAAAACTCTATTATTTAGAAAATTAAGAGTGGAATGTAAATGCAAAACGTATGATGCATAACGTAAAAGGTAAATGTAAATATATTTGTTATGGTTCTAGGACAATATTTGCTGCAAGTTTATCAGTTTTAAAACCTCTTTATATCGTTTATAGATATAACAGTGCCCTGAAAACATTCAAAACAATCTCTATGCATATGCATTCCTATATTCGGTATACCTGTTTCATGCATTGATCGAACGATTGAGTTGATAATTGTTTGTAACAATATAAACAATACAAATCGTTTGCTAAATCTTAAAGTTTCAAGAATAACGTTCTTGCCAACCCCCTTCCTTTATTTATCACCCAGTTCTTAGTCGGCGTTCACCATAACTAAAGGCACCCATCTTACATATCACCTAGATATCCCCGACTGTTACACTGAAGATCCACCAATTCAGGATGGTCAAGCAAGATAGCATCTCCCATCCCACGCCAGTGTCCGCTGTTAAGCACCCTCCCCAGCCATCAAAGATGGCCTCTTATTTATATTAATCTCCTAACACGAGGCCGATTCTGTCGTTTCCAAGCCACTTTCCACAACCGTTACACATGCAATATGGCACGTATAAAAAGGGTCCGCGCTTTCTCCCTCTCTCGGCCAGGGTCGTTCGGGCCTTATTTACGATTACGCCCTGCGCAGGGTCGTGTACTTTATCTTGCTCTTGAGTACTGATATTTACTGGGGAAACCACCTTCCAAAAAGGGTCTTAATGCAGTTCTTTGGTATGTTCTGCTTCCAGTAACTAAGGAGAGATGTCTCACTCAGCTTTTTTTTCTCACTTATTCTTTAGCTGGGGATTTCTTTATATATTTTATTTGTGTGGTGATTTGGCGAAGTGTGAAATTCGGCTTTACTGCTGAAGAAGGTGCTGTTAGTAGAATCGTCTAGAAGTCTTGCATGTTTTAAAGTGCTAAATAAAATCGAGTTGGGTAGGTAAGTGATGTCAATTAGGAACGTTGGGTGCTGTCGTATTTTTTAGGGTTCTTTGTGGATGGAATTGTTCGGTAGAGATCTTCAAGTGTAGTCTGCTGAGGATTTCGGTTGTCATTGGATTTCTTTGGAAATGGAGGAATCAAATTCACAGATATGGGATTAAAGTTACGTTTATAAGCCATAAAATTCATAGTAAAATCTTTAAAGGGGAATTATAACACTGCTTTGGCTAGTTATGTGTGATGCTAGATCATAGTGTGGTTTTATTAGCAACAATAAAGATACAGTAATATTTTTTATGAACTGACAAACTTAATTATTATCCAAGACAATATTCATAATTCTATATAATTTCATCAAGCAAGATTTTTTTGTTGGCACTCGAGCCCTGTGAGAAGTTTTATTGAAATAAAATAGTTACCCATGTATGAGAAAAGGAATTTCTGTCTATTAAAGCTACGTAACTTTACTTTCTGATAATTGCTTCTTAATATTTTTTTCTTATGCAGTTCTCATTTCAGAATATTAATGTTTCACACATGTATCATAAATAAAAATGAAACCTTTTGATTGTTAATTTATTTTTCCTTTTTTTCTTTCTAGGTAAGTCAAGACATGAATTATTTTGATTCCAAGCATCCTTTGATTGTATTATTGATTATATAAAATGGGTAAGTTTAATTTGATTCAAGTAATGGTTCTTAAAACTTCATTTGTTCAGCACTAAACCTACCAACAACTTAGCATATTTTTGCCGATGGTATTAAAATTACCACTTTTCAAACAAACGTTGCATTATTTTTCAATTGACTATAAATAATGCAGAATTTATCATGGACAATAAACACAAAAAATTGTGTTGTAATAAAATTAGAAGTTTTTTTTTTGGATTCATGGGATATAACTTATTTCAATAATCTACATATATATCTTTATTCAAAATAAAAGAAAATTTACTCATCGTCGAAATTTTTACACCTTATCGAACATGCACTTTTTACATTGTCTTCCATAATATCGCGTTTTCGCATACTTCGTATTTCCTTAAAAATAGCATAAAGCGGGATCCTTCAGGTTTAGAACCGTCTTGGATCTTTTGCTAAACAGTTCCAGAAATTGATGTTTTAGAATTCTGATCGTTGTCTTTCTCTTTACATTCGTCTTCAGAACTATTTTGAGAGCAATCTTACCTTTTTCATCCCCTACGGGTATTCACTGTGTTCTCTTCCTCATTATCCGTGTCGAATTGCTCAGTCAGTGTCCAATAGATCATACATATAAATCCTCTCTCTCAGGTTTAGTATTAATTTTTATAGTATTTATATTCAATTGCAAAATACAGTTATAGAACTGAATTTTTTTATCAACATAACTTCACAATCTGACGTAAATTGTTACTTGAATTGATGTTTCCCTTTTAGTTTATTTCACGGTAACAAAAATCCCTTTCACACATCTTTTTTTCCTTCTTCTGCTTTAATTATCAACACAGACTAGCTCAAACTTTCGTCTCTAATTGCTAGATCTTGCATTCACGACATTATGATCTATAGTATGTGTTTTAATATCATTTTTCTCGATGAAAAAACCGCTGAATATTCAACAGCATTCCCCATTGACCAAGACTTAACTTCCACAAACACACAAAGCATCGAAGCGCTTAACACCCACATATGAATCCTACTTCCTTATTAATAATATAGAGAAATCTCTTTGCTGCCCCCCCAGAGACCCAATTAACCCTCTCTCTCCCTCCCACAGACAAAGGGTCATTTGAGTTCTCTGTTATTAAGTGAAATCGGAAAGGGAATGCTGTCCAGAGGGCCCTAATCACCCTGGGAGACACAGCGGTCCGTTGATTCTCTATGGACAGAAGGTGTGGTCAGTCTCCGTCACTCATTTGGCTGACCTTGGAGGCAGGATGTCGTTGTCAGCCCCTGAAATGCCGTGACAGAGAAATTCTGTCCACTAAGCATCGCTTGCGGATAGCCTGGTGAATGACCAGTGAGTTGTGTCCTGCTCGAAAGTAACCCTAATTCGACTAATTAAATGTCGGTCATCTCCCCAGAGGGTGGTGGACTCTTGATATTGAATTAGTTTTCTGAAGGGGTTAGCGACAAAGGGATCGTGTTTTTAAGACCGATTTCTCTGAGTCTTATTACATACTGATTGATGCAAAATTTTATTATAAAATCATCAGACCATTTGAGAAGAATGTTTAAGAATAGAGGTTACCCAACAAACTAGGTATTATGCTGAGCAAGGGAATGAGGGGAAAAAAGAGGCACAAATTTTAACGAATAAAATATTAGAAAATGTAGAAATGAACTTTTCAGCGAGATAAGCTTCTTAAGAATTTTGAAGAGCTAGTGTTTATTTGTATTGCGACGTTTGGGAAAATGGATGGGTTGCGTGAGAGTTAAGAAACTAAATAATTGATTTATTTCATCCACAGCTATTACAGTATGTACAGTTGGCTACAAGTTATTCAAATTATTGACTATTTCCATTCTACAGAATGTGTTATAAGTGAAGAGAGACAAAAACAATCGTTCATTTCAGTGTTTCAAAGAAGACTGTTTTACCACCTGTTGGAGTGTGTGTGTATGGGTGTGTGTGTGTGTGTGTGCTTCTTACACCTTGAATCACTCTCGGGGCTCCGGATTGCAGGAAGTGTTTTTTCTCGGTCATCGGTTGTCGGTGCGTTGTCAGATGAAAGGACTCCATAATATTCCAGGGGTGCACGTGTAGACATAGATGGCGTAATGCTATCTCTTTGAGTAGCCGATTTTGTAGCTGCGAGGCAAAAACGTTTTCCTATTTATATAATGTAGGGTAGTGTTAGTACACGTTATGCATGTGACAAAATATTGTCATGAAGATTCTTGGAGCAGAACAGGTAGCAATACAACGGTTGAATAGAGCAATGCGAATTTATTGAATGCAAGAAGGTAGGCGTGATCTACTTGATCGTACATCAGACGAACTCACCCGGAGCTCGAGGGAAGCAGCTTATATAAGATACTGTGGTGAAATCTAAAATATTCTAGAAGTACTTGAATTAACATAAATTTGCAAATGTTGCAACTCTCTGGAAAATTCCAGAGAGTCAATTTAAATCAAATTAAAAACTGGCCAGTAACAGTCGGTAGGTTCTGCACCTGAGACCAACAGTTCCACTGGCGGTGGCTCTACCCCTGGACCACTCGTTCGTTGAAATGTTTACGAAATATGGCAATATACTTGTGTGGTGATCCATTGCAATTCTGAGACAGTCTCGTTCTTTTATTTATTATATCATTATACAATTCTGCTTCTACTAGAGAACTACTATATAGAGGCTGAGGAAGGAGAAATCATCAACGTATTAATGTAATATTTCATAAAACTGTTTTTTAGAAACACTCAAAAGAAGAGATATCAATCTAGGTTTAAAAACCGTTTCTTAATGGTCTAAATTCATGATTATCACACGATCAGATAAATGCAATCACATGTCCTCTTTTGAATTCAAAATTGACATTAGCCTTCGTGTTCTACTGGTCATATTTAAATAAAATTTTAAATTTAATTTTTAAATCATGCGCATTTTGTTATTATTGGGGACATATATGTTCATTTAAAAAAAGTTGGCATTAGTGAAGTGCATGAACTGAGTGGCTGGAAAAATGTGGTAGTATTTATCATGTGACACTGACTTTGCAGGCATTTATAAACTAATTGGCTGGAACGCGATATTACAATTATAATGTGACCATGACGTCACGTAAGTTTAGTCCATTATAGACGCATTTTTTATTATTAAGAAAAGCATTTCTTATTTTTACGATTCAAAACAGTATCTAATTTATTTAACTTAAAGTAAAACTCTAGATAGAGTGTGATTTTAATAATACACAATAGTTGAAAAATAAATTTAAAGAAGTAACATTTAGCCTAGAAAAAGGAAATAAATATTCCCTTTTTAAATATTATTTCCCTTAATTATATTTTATAAAACACTGATTTCAATTTTTTTTACATGCCATGCCATAGCCTTTTTATATTTATTTAAAATAATTCTGTTAGAAATGATTAGAAACAGCAGTTTGGACTATCATTATTCCTGGATTTTGCTTGCATTTATCGTTAGAGAGTTAACAT
Source organism: Trichonephila clavata (assembly GCA_019973975.1). Taxonomy (NCBI): domain Eukaryota; kingdom Metazoa; phylum Arthropoda; class Arachnida; order Araneae; family Nephilidae; genus Trichonephila; species Trichonephila clavata. The sequence goes on along the minus strand of BMAO01034402.1, from coordinate 36,828 downwards.
GTCTATGTTAATTGAATTTTTCTCTATATCTTCTATCGGTTTCGGTTTTTTGGTTAAGCCTAAGGTCTATTTCTTTTGAAAACATGGGAAAGTCTATATTCTAGAGAAAAAAAATTCAGGGCAACCATATAATATGTCTATTTGAGTTATTTTAAGCAATACAATTTTAAGTGATGTCTTTCCACTTTAGTAGTTATGTGCTCCATAGAAGAGTAGATGAAGAAATTTGCAACCTAATCAAAAATTCTAAATTTGGAATTTCTTCCCATTTTTTCTCATTAAGGACAATTAGATACAATTTTCTCATTATCGAGGTTTCCCGTTATCTATGATCTTGATTACAATAATAATGTCTTGAATACAGGTTTAAAATTATTTTGAAGAAAAAGATGCATCTAATGTTAAATGAAACTGATAAGTAACAGAACAAGTAATATAAAAAAAATAAGCCAATTCCTACTCTGATCAACAAAAAAAAGTTTTATTTTAATTATTTTTTATTAAATAATTACAATATATATATATATATATATATATATATATATATGTTATACATTAATATATATATATGTTATATATTAATATATATATATATATATATATATATATATATATATATATATATATATATATATATAAATTATGTCATAAGGGGCAAAACAAATTTTCGATTTCCTGCGATTTAAAGATTTTCCATTTGTCGTTCTGATGTGAAATATTTTTGTTCTATAACTTCTCTTCGAAGTTGCATGCTACAAATCATTAAGAAATGATTTAAAAAAAATAATGTTACTTTTCGGTATGTTTCTCTAAATGGTCTCAAGGTTATCTTTAGAAACTCCAGCTGCCAAATGGTCGATATTAAAGATAATTTATTTGAGGAATAGTCATACGTGGAAACACATCAATCGATGGTAGATCAAATTTTCATAATGCTTAAGTTTGGCTTAAAGAGGGATTAGTTTTTTTGGATGATTATTTTACGTCAATGAAATAAAATTGTTAAGATATACTTTAAGTAGCAGACAGGTAAGACATGCATTATTGCATGCACACGCCACATACACAAACACATGTTATACATACACTTACCCGCATGCTTACATATTTATACATACAGACAGGCATATATACAAATACATATACATACATTCATACAGACATATATTCATACATTCATGCACACATGTACGCTTCCACATATGTACTCACACATTAAAAATCATTGATCTTATTCTAAATTGTGATATAAATCTAATTTAAAGCTAAACGAATGTAGGAATATAGCTCAGGTGATAGTAAAATGGTACCTGTAATATTAGCAAACTCTTAGATTTAAGACTAATATTGTAGTGTTAAACTTATCCTTCAAGTGCTAACTTTTCTTTTTCATTTGCTTGTATTACTGGTCTGAAACGAGAAGAGAAATTAGTTACACCTTTTAAGAGCGAAAAATAGCTTCTAATACTATTAAACTCCATGATATTACGTTTAAAGTAACAGCAATCTACAATATAAATGTAAGAAATTTTTAAAAAAAGATAAAATTATTTTGAAGAATATAATTATTAAAAACCTAAGCCAACGACTAGAGAACTTGCGAGTAAGAAGCCATTAACAATGGTGACTGCGAAAAAGCATATGTAAGGCAAATAATGTGAGCAGAATACATACATAAATCTACGTGTAATTTATTTTGCGTGATTTATCATACGTTACGATTATACTCGGATGAGGGTCGTATGATTTTTGAACGATCTTAGAATTTTTTGGTTAAAACTAGTTAATGCAGCATAACCTGTTTATTTCTCACCGAACAAGATTAATTTATAAGATAAAGAATTAAAAACTTAATCATTAAAACCTAATAGCAGAACACTGATAAATATCTATTTATTATTCATATCCTCCTAATATTGGATTCCAAAAATACTTTATTGGCCTTCTCAGTTTTGACCTTCGACACATTCATCCAAAATCCAATTTTACTAAAATCCGGATTAATAAAATTATTAGCCAAGCCGTGTTTCGATGAAAAACGACTGTCATTTACTACAGCCGTTTCTAATTAAACCCCATCTCATATTTTCGTCTTGGGATGCATCCATATTTGCAAGTTTCATTTTTTCATGAGTATTAATAACTCATCAGTGGTTGCTGGTGTGAGCAGCTCTATAAATTATCCAATTTCAAACACCTCGCAACCAATAAATTATCGACACGTACTGCACTTCTTCCCTCAAACTCACGCTTCTCGCTGGGGCAATATTAGAGAAATCGAAAAACATAAACACAAAAACGAATTAAAATCGTGCATCTTCCCCCTCGCGCACAACATGTTCCTCGCCCCTCGTAAAACTCCTTTTAAAATAACTCACCGCGTGTCATACAGCAGTGAGGTAAATTTTATTTCTTTTTTACTTTGAAAAAAAAAAAAAAACAAGGCAGAAAATCTCCGCTATAATTCAAGACGAAAACTTGAAATATTAAAACTGATGATAACGCGTTCGTAAATTTTCCTCAAGGGGGATGGATGCGGGTTAGGGGCGGCGAGAGGGGAGGACATAAGGAGGCATCCCTTTCACAAAACAGGTGTTTTAGGAGCTTTTTAACGGTTGCCGAAGAAAACGGCGTTAAAAATAAAAGCGGAAAAGACTCTGCCGAGGAGAGAGAGAGAGAGTTTGTGGCCGTTTTAAGTTATGGCCCCAACATAATCATTTTTAGGAAATGAAGGCAACCCGTTAATGACTGTCTCGGGCTATATAGAATGGTGCGAAGGGTGTTTTGAAAATATATATTTAAAAAGGGGGGGGGGAGTTGTAAGAGGAGTTGGAAGTCATAACGGGAAGATGGCTTTTGGGTAGTAAATAATTAGAACTTCCAAATTGTCTAGAGAATTACCCAGCGAATTGCTAATTGGCTATTAACCGTTAAATGCTCAGGGAGTTTGCAGGGACCGAAGAGTCAAATTTTATTGTGTGGGTTTTTTTTCCTTACTTAAAGTCTAGTTTTTCATTGGAGGGGTTGTCGTGTTGTGTGACAAGGAGGGGGAGGTTCTGTTGATATTTGTTTTTAGATTGCTGCAGCGTGAACGGCGGTTGTTAGGTTTTTAAAAGAGTGCCGTGAGTAAAATTTCCCGAGTTATGAGGGAAAATTCAATGTTTAAAAATGTTTTTTTCAGCAATGAAAAGTTACATGAAAACGTTTGAAAGTGTTCGAGTCATAAAATATGAATATGAGGACGTACTTTTACGTTTATGCTGCATGTTTCTAACATGTATTAGATGAGTATTTAAAGTATTTTTTCTTTCTTGAAAAAGGAAGATAAAATTGGACTTAAAATTTAAGTATTTACGCTTTTTATCAAAATATTTAAGAAGTGCTAAAATAGTTTGTTGAAATTTGATCTGATAACTATGTGTTTTGTAAGATAATGTTGTAATGGAGTAAAAAAATAACAACAGTAGAGAATAAGCGGATATAAGTTTTATAAAATGCTTTCGTGTATTTGAATCTCAATGAGTTTTGAATAGTCTCTCTTTAAAGTAATATTATAAATTTCTTCAAGCAGGAATAAATTTTGTGCATGTTTTTAATACAGGTATCATGAAAAAAAAATCAAAGGAAGCTACTAATGTATGATTAAAAAAATTTTCTCTAAAACTTCCTTCAAAATTTTACAAGAAAAATTTTCTTTAAAAATTCAACCAAGCAGTTTTGAGCCATTCTAGTCAAACTAAGGTTAAATCTGTTTCCTTTTTTAGTCCAAATCTGTTAAATATCTCCGGAGGAAAAACTAGCTCGTAATACAGAAAGAAATTTAAGACATAGGGGGAAAAAACCAAAAAATAAATAAAGTGTTTTTAATAGCTTATACAAATACTCGAAGTGATGGTACAGGAAAATCTATTTTCAAAATAAAAAAAGATTAAGAATAATAAATAAAATCTTTACAAATTGTTTAAATCAAAAAGACTGAATTAAGGACGCTAGGAAGCCAAATATAGAAGGAACAGGAAAGCATTAGGAAAAAAAATAGCAAACTGACACCAAAGAGGGATAGAAATTACCAAACTTTCTTACACAAAAAATTAAGAGGAATATTATATTATGCTTATAGCTGGGTGTTTTTTTTAAAAAAAATAAGTCACTTCATTACAAACTACTATTGATAAAAATTCGTTAGTTTGCAATGATCGCTTTGTACTTAGATCATAGATTTTGAATTTTTTGCGACTTCCGCCCATTTATATTAAGACAAAAACATTTTAACACCCCTCGTTCTTATGATAATAGTCTTCCGGTAAGCTGTTTGCTGCTTCTGAGGAAAATGACAACAATGTAAGTTATTTATAGACAGCTCCATGAAATATTTTTTTAATAGATGAAAACAGGATACATTTTTGCCCTTTTTTAGCAAGCATTTACCTCAAATTCTCTTGTAGCTTTAAGAGTTTCCTTTCTTCAGTGCGAATTATTTTTTGGAATATCAAAAACGTAGGCTGTAATTGTCTCGTAAGATATTGCATAAAACCCAATTTCAAATATTTAATCTACACCTGAAGATCTGCTGTCCACATTTTTTCCTAGATTGTAATGTGATGAAATATTATACGGAATAATATTGTTAAAACAGACGACTTATCAGAAGATTCCTATCAGCTATTTATACATTTTAGAATAATGCTTCTTGGTAAATGGCCAAACCCTTAAATAGACTTATCTTTAATTCCTATAGATTCAGATCTAAGCCGCATTCATTTGTTAGATATATTTCTGTAACCTTGCAGTGAACGAGTCACTGCAAAGCGCCCACTCATCTCAAAACCTACTTTTCTGCGCAAAATGCGTAAGAGTTGCCTGGCAATTGTAGTACCAACCGCGAGCTCCTCTTTTAATTTGCTATTACCCACAAAAGTCTTCAGTACCCTCTAATGAATGGTATCATCCACTTTGTGAATATATGGCTTAGATTAGTGGTTCTTAAACTTCCGATCGCTTCGACCCCTCTTAATGTATCAGCCTGAGGTCGTGGACCCCCCCCCCCCAAATTTTTAACACCCCTTCCTGGCGACTTCTGCTACTTATACAGACTTTTAACACTTTTATTTTTGTACTTTTAAGAAAAAAGTAAAAAAAAAAAAAAATATTACGTTGTAGTAATGACTATGTAGTTGCAAAAAAATGTGAATTAAAATTATTGATTGAAATATATGTTTAATTAGAGCTTTTTCTTTGGGGGCAATTTAGTTATCTCGTCTAGAAGGGCGTTTCAAATTTCAGCTAGGGATTTCAGAGTCTGTAAAAGAGGGAAATCTGAGCATTAAATGGCACTCCTTTTCGACCCTTTGGAAACGCATTTGGGACCCTCAGGGGTCCGCGGACCACAGTTTGGCTTAGATCGTTTAATGACTTGAGAGATTTTTTTTCGAAGGGGGGTGGGCATACGTGCTGTGCATGCGTATTGTGCTAAGAGTCTTCAAATCAGTCTGACAAAAATTACTCTTGTAATTTTATTTTACGCAACAAAATTTCTCTTTGACCAAAAATATATTTCGTGGCCCATTGCCAACATCTATCGTGTAACTTCAAAGGGGAGCATTAGTGAATAACCGAATAACTCATGCTTAGAACACTTTAGACATATTGAAAAATATGTGTGTACTAATACAGGTTCGGAAGAATATTCCAGGGATGTCTTGAGACTCTTTAAAGCTCTGGGCCCAGAGAAATCTTAAGATTTTGTGCAAAGTCCCAAAATTTGTTTTGCCCCTATGAAAAAGTAGGCCCTACATGAGATCCTTAAAATTAGACAGTTATAGTATTCACTCTCAAATACCCGTACAAATGGTGGTTTGAAATAAATGTGCACGCTGCTCTACCGATGGCGGCATTTCGACTAAAATGATTGTCTATGGTGCTAGGCTTAGGTCTAGATATCAACAATGGTCATCGCAAAATGCAGTCTTACCACTATTGCCAGTTGATCTGCGGTTTGAAATGCCCTGTTTTTTGGAGAATATCTACAAGGGTAATATTTGACCCTTAAAATTATCCAGATCTCGATTTTATTAAGATAAAGTCGAGAAACAAAAGAGGCCCCTACCAAGGGTGAGGTCCTGGAGCTGGTCCCAGTTCGCCCATGCCTTAAGTACATGCATACTTATTTTATACCCTTAAAATTTTCGAAACATTCACTAAATATGTCACTTTTACCAATGGAGTAACGGAGAGTATTAGGGTTCCACTGCAAATGAGGTTTGGGACCCCAAGCCTATCTTATAAAGGATTGCGTACATGGTGTCAGTCAGGCTTTGGTTGCGGGTGTGTAGTTACGCCTCTGGCTTTTACTTCAGTTTTTAACGTTAAAAAATGTGGCATTTTCAGTACCGAAGATGAAACACAAAACAGATTTTAAGCAAGAAAATATTGACTAACTCAAATCACAGTTGATTCAAAAACGTATACATGTAACTTTTATACATAAAGTTAAAAATCCAGATGTAACATTGTCAGCACAGAAGATGAAATACAAAAGTTTTTACGCAAGAAAGTATTGATTCATTCAAATATAACGATTGATTCAAAGAGACATTATGCCACGCACTTAGATTAAATGATAGAGAGATCTTATATACGTATTGATATATTTCCGTCTGCTACAGTGCTTCAGATCTGTATTCTATGCTTTTGGGTGAAATAGTGAACACTCTGATTTTCTCTAACACTAACGCCAATTATCTAAAGGCCTATGTGTCCAAACACTTCACTTTTTAGCGAACGTCAACATCAGTTATCGAAACTCCGATTTGTATGAAATAATTGGGTGGCACAATTTATTAAATTGTTTTTATATTCCACCACTGAATAGTTAACACCCAAACTCATACATAGAATTAAACAAAGGAACATGCTGGTCTGTGAGCGGACGGCAGATGTTGCCGTGGAAGCCCCGCATCTAGCCTGGTCCAGCAGCTGGTAGACCGGTAGCCACTGACCTCAAAATCACGTTGCCTCGCTAACACGCGTCTCATATACATTTAATTGTCAAAGGGACCGACTGCATATTATATTGGTGTTATGAGTAGCGGTAAGTGTTTAGGGACATATAATTTCAAGGAGCGGTAAAAAAATAATGTTTTTGTAGTTGAGGGATAAAAAAGGGGGGGGGGAGGTATAATGTTATAAATTTACGAAAATGGTTGGTTGCAATATTCATGTTTTTGTTTTTTCATCAGCTTTAAAACTGAAGCCTCTTTTTATTACAATTACCAACGTTATGCAAGAAAACTTCCAATAAAAATCACAAATAATAAAACATACATTTTTTTTTGTGTAATTCCACATATTTTAGTGCAGTGGCATATGTTTTAGTTCACATTATACTTTCTGGTTGATAAAATATCTTTTGTTTAAATAATAAATATTCTGTATGTATCACGTTATTGGTAATAGACTGTCATGTTATTGAAATTGAAAATTATATATATTTAATTTAATTACAGCTACAGTTAAACTAAAAGTGCACACACACATTAAATTCAAAACTGCTGAATTTACATTTGTACTAAAGATAAACTAGTTTCTTCACATAGTTTTAATATTATTGTATTGAATTTATAATAATATAATTATTTACTCTAATAATAATTACAAAATGTGATAGATGCTTTATTAAAATCAATGTGTTTGTATTTTAAATGGATGTCAATGCAAAAATAGTTTGAATAGTTAAGAACACAAATTTTGATACTTTTAGAACAAAAATACACTCAGTTCATCATTTGCGCCCTTTTCTTTTAAAGTGGTGAAGTCCATTTTTGACAAAAAGTTAGTTCATGATACTATTGAATGCAATATGCTATGCACATTTTATTCATGAACAGTACCTCAAAAAATCCTTCAAAATTTTCATCATTTTGAGAATATATTTGTTCAAATTCAAGACCGATTTTTATGTGAAAGAGTGTTTCGAGGGAAAAAACACCCCACCAAAAATTATTTTGTAAAACAAAAGTTTTAAAATTTTATGACAAATGGGATAGCTTTTAATACGTTTATCCAGATTTTAGCATGCATTGCAATTATTTATAAAATCTGCAGGTGTCATATATGAATTTCAATTAACGATACATTTCGAAGTAAATTAGCATAATTTTATAGAAATTATTCAAAATACAGACAAGTAATATAAGTGTAAACTGATTAATTAATGTTTAAATATATGCTATCAAGCTATTTAAAAATGCATACTTAATTAGTATAATCTTTGTATTCATTACTTTACAAAAATATGTCCGTTCTGAAAACAATTTCCTATCGAAGAAAAACGTATTCATTGGGTAGATCAGCGCTCTTATTAGCAAATATGAAGTTCGTTGTTGAAATATAAAAAAAGAGTTTCCATGATGGATTAGGCTTTTCAGTAATTTTTTTTTATTTTTAATCATAATTCCTTTGATTTTTTATTTTGCTAAGATGGCAATTTTCCTTAAAAGAGGAAAAATATAGATTTTTCCCCCCTTTATTTGTTATTTCAACTAGTAATTTTATGTAATATATGATTAATCATGTAACTGGATTTGCAATTTGTTTTTTGGAAGGATTATTTTATTGAAGCAGGGAAATAAAGCCTGTATGTTAAATCATTTATCATTCCTTACATTTTCACATTATTCCTTATATTATAATTTTTTACAAATTTTCTCATATTTTTTTCCTCAAAAATGCAGATTTTCAACATGGAGTGCAGATTATTTTTGAAGTAAATTAGTGTAATTTTTTCTTAATGTTATGGAATTAAATAAATGCATTAGGTTCACTTAATGCCATACCTATATATTAAAATTTAAAAAAGGATAATAATAAAAACTGTGCACAATACCTTAGTTCAGAAACTTTTACAAAGGAAAATTAAAAGTTTCGATTTTTTGTGCTTTAAAATCTTTGGATATCAAAATATATAGTATAACGAGTCATGTGATTGATTAAAACATCATTTTGAATGTTTTTTATGATTTCGTGTTGTAAAAACCAAAAATAGCTGATGCAAAGTAAAGTTCAGTATGAGTGAATACTGGCTAAAAAAGTTTACAGTTATATTTTTAAATTTTGTCTTTAAGACTAGTATAGAATAACTAGAGGTTCAACTTTTAAAAACAGTTCAATTTGTGTACTTCTATGTTTGCTGAATAAAATGACATAACGCCCAACAATTTAATTGCTGCAATATTATTTACATTTAGAAGCAGAGTGTCTCAAACTCATTTGATAATATTAAAACTTAGGCATTTAAAAACTATTTATATCTACTTATCAGATCAGAGAATTACAATTTTTTGTTCAAACAAAAACCAAATGTACAGTTTCAACATAAAAGTATATTCAATGGGTTTCAGTAATTGATTAAAACGGAAATAATGATACTGAATTTTACATTTGAAAGAGAAAAAGTCAGAAGAATTAGAGTTTATTTTGCACCGTTTATAATGCTATACATTAGTAAAAATAAATTCATTGCTCAACAAGAGAAGATAGACATTTTGGTTCCTAGACTATAAATTCGTTGCTGAAATAGGTATTTGTCCAATTTAATCAAAATGTATATTTATTTATATAGATGTTTGAGTAATACAACAGCTACTTATTGATATTTATTTGCAAAAATTACTTAGTGCTTCGGTAGCCAACTGATTTAAGTCTTGATGACACTAAAACCCTACCATGCATAATCTGTCGAAGACAAAGTGCTCACGTGTGGATGCTTGGAATTCGGTGCCAGAGCAATAGTATCTTGTAGAACTTGGCAATAGCTCAAAATGTCGAGGTTTAACGCCAATAGCTCTTGTGTTGCTTCAAAAGGGCGTTGTTAATAAATAATCAACCAATAATGTTTAAATAGTGGAGTATCGAGTCAAGTGTAAGGTTTATCGACAATAACACTCACGTTATTCTAGAACAATAAAAATGATTTGAAATCAGCCAAGCCATTTTTATCATGTATTGACTTTAATTATAATTTTAAGCTCCATTTACTACACTTGAACAATTAAAATCTCTTCCATAGCACTATTAGTGATAGATAGGCATGTGTTTTGATTCTAAAAACCCCGAGAGAGAAAAAAAATTTTGAAACTTCAAGAGTAACATGGACCCAAACCCTTTTAGAACACTTCCATGAAAAAATCGTCAAAATTTAGAGTATTTCTATTTAATGTCGACAAATTCAACACTTAAAAAAGAAGTATGATTTAAAAATAAGTGTTTCTATTTCAAATCTGTGAGTAACTGTTATTACAAACCACAAGATAAGGCACACTCCCCAGTTTGATTTACAGTGAAATCTCTACTATTTACCGAGCCAAATCATCTTGGAGGCTAGGAAATAGCACATCCGACAACAGCGGATGGTTTCCCATACTCAGTTTCTCACACGCCCATTAAATCCGAGTCTGTGTTTGATTGTAGTTAAACACAGGATACGTGTCCCTGACGGATGAGCCTTAGATGCCGCACGATATGCTTATGCATAGGCGACTGAGATGGAATACTGATGGCACATAATAGGAGGGTTAACTCGGATTGGAGTAATGGAACTGCGCTGTCCTGTCTCTTGCCACCAAGATGGGAAGGTGTTAGAAGGGGCAGTGAAAAGTACACGTGTTTGAGGAAAGGTGCAAGTTTCTGATTTGGGTACTAAGTGTTATTGATTGCCTTGCATCAAAGGTAGGGAATCTTTTTTTTAAGATACCTGTACTCTTCAGAATGTTTAAAGCTAATTTAAAACTAATAATAAGTCTTTTATCTTTACTTTAACAAAGAGTATAGATAAAACTACAAAATAACTATTTATATCTCTCTTCTCAATCTGTGTTCCGAAACATTTAGGGAATCTTGGATGACCCATTTTTCAGTAAATACGTTAAAACCGATGTGATTTAGGGAGGATCGAAACATTTTAAATCATTTTAATACGATTCTCTGGTATATAAATGAAGGGGAAAATAAAATAAGATAAATTAATTTTTATGTTAAGTACTTCCACAAGAGAAATAAAGTTTAGGTACTTGATCTCTTTGATGGTGAAGCTAAAGAAATTTTTATAAAAGAAAAACAAGTACATAGTGAAATATTTTTAATTATACTTAAAACTAAATATTGGTTAACACGAAATAATATAATGGTCCCGACTACGTGTTTTAATGCATTTTTTCTCTTAACACGATACGATAATCACTTAAAATGAAAAGATCTCCTTTTTTGGAATGAACAAAATACAGAGAACACCAACCGGGCCCTAAGGCGAGATTTAAGAGGGATGTGAAATAAAAGAGAGGTGGTTGCACATGTCTCGTAGAAAAGAGACTGACGGGGCTTTGAAATAACTTCGAAATAGCCTGTGGCACGAGCTAATTTTTCCTATTTAAGCTACTTGAACTCTCCATTCCTACATACGCCACACAAAAAAAATTTCATCTTTCATCAGTTGGCTTTGGAATTAGGATCGTTAAGTTAGGTGAGCGATTCTTACGAGAAAAGCGTAAGGTTCCTATGATAATTGATAATTGATAAGCTCACCCCAACTTTGCATTGAAAATTATAAAAGCCTCTGAATACCTCTTTTTGCCTCTGAATACAAGTGCTTTGCTGTCTTGAGATCGAGGAATTACACAAAACATGACATTTTTCTACCGGAAGCAATTGTTTTGAAAATATTTGCTAGCAGTTGAAGCAAAGGAAGATTTCTCGATCAATTTATCAGATGCTTTTAGATGTAAATAAAATGTACCCTAATAAACTTAATTTTGTTTGAATGTATGGTTTTTTTTGCAATATCCATTAACATGAAAACTATTTCAGTCACTACATTCAGTTATAATTTTTACTATATATTATTACTTCTTATCACTAATTGCGATGAGAAGACACCTACTAAATAGTTACAAGAAAAAAATACACCAGGTACATTTAACAGCTTCTTTAGTAAAACAATCTTTTGTCGAAACTACAGTGCACGATGAAGAGGAAGACGAAAAAAAACTTGGATCGGATTGACTTGACAGTGAGGGGAAAGATAGTAGATGTTTTAAAATGTTGCAGTGTACATTGTACTACTGATTATTTAGTACTCATTTATTAGTAATCATTGTTTTTTTTGTTATTTATATTAGATAAAAATAAATTTATTTTAAATATAAAATCACATCTAAGCGAAATTAAGTCTTTTACCGTTTTCTTCGAAAATTCATTCCCAATGTGTATCAATATTAAACTTCTATATTATTATTTTTATATAAGTATTTTTCTCCTAATTTCTATACTACAGGACATCCTATTACACTTTAAGAATAATAATTTTCCTTTTCCATATAACCACGATTTGTCATAATGTGTATATACTAAAAACAATGCGGTGTAAAAAAATCATGTTCTTAATTACCTTTTTCCCAGAAAGAATAAGAAACTAAATATTTCTATGTATCTAGTCTCCACTCACAGACAAAATAAAAGATATTTGAAATGTTTCAGTTATTGCCAATCTAATCATATTTTGGATCTATATGTAATTTCTTAAATATAATAATAAAGAAAGAGCTCTAAAAACAAACAAAGAAAAAAAGGCACAGCATGCGAAAGATGAAAATAAAGACTTTCATTTATTATTCCCGCGTCCTTCGTAATGCACTTGTCAAAAAAAGAATGGTCCGAAAATGGAAACGCCCATGTTTCAGATCATCTAAGACATTATTTCGTGTCGTACTATCGACCGTGGACTTTTTATCCTTTTCATTTTCCTCCATTTTTTTCATGCGTTGAATGTAACATATTCAAAAGAAACCATCTTTTGTATAAGGTGTGTGTGTGTGTGTGTGTGTGTGTGATGATTATTAACTTTTCTAAAAGAAGTAGAGGTTAATATTTTTGTCAAAAAATAAAAAGAATTATCAACGTCTTGGAGGGGGTAGGAGACATTTTCTTTTTTAAAAAAAGCGGGCGCATTTTTCTTAGTTTAAAAATTAAAATATTTTCTTGATCTTAAAATGAAAAGTACTCACGCGTATGTTTTTAGCTGTGAAGAAAGATTGTATGTTTGTTCAAAATATGTAATTTAAACAATATTATATAAAAGAAACTTTATTTAAAACTCAGTTGATATTTGCAGATTTTTTTCTTTTAAAAATTTTTATGCAAATAACTAGACTACTTTTCCCCCACAAAATTTTGGTTGATAAAATGGGAAACAGCAGGAAATATTTAATATAAGATTATATAGAAAAAACATTCTAGAACAAGGTTTCCCAAATTTTTTTGCAACATCCATCTTCCCTTTTAAAAGAATAGTTCTTCATAGACTACCTTTCCCCCTATAGTATACAGCCTACTTTTTCTCGATAATATATAACCACAATACTAATAGTTTCATAAAAATCTCAAAGAAAATTGAATTAAGAAGCTACAGTGGGGCTATTAGCTCATTACTTTGAACCACAGTAAAATGCTAAGCTTATGTGGCGTGATGTGGAAGTGAAAAGAGTAAGAGGTCATAATCAAATCTGTTCTTAATAATCAAATAACATTAAAATTAATGGCACTTTAACTTCGTAGTCGAAGCGTTTGAATAAAGAATAGGCACTCCATACATATTCTCTATTAATCTATTACCAGCTAAGCCATTTACGAAATAAATAATATGCATTTACCCAGCATTTTTTATATTAACAATATTTAACGAACCTTTAAGAAATTGCAGAATATTTATCTACTTAATAAGTTTATTAATATTTGATTATTTGGCGCAGTATGTATACGTATACAGTCGGACCTCGATTCAACGAACCCCTATTTAACGAATTTCGCGATTTAACAAATTTTTCTCCCCTCCCCCTATTTAATGAATAAAAAAAACTGCGAATTAAAAAATACTTTAGCAGTTAGAAATTTTTTTGATTAGTTTGTAGTAGGAAAAATTGGATTTTTTTTCAAATGACTTTTTGTCCAAAAAAAAAAAATGCTTTACTTAAAAACAGCAAATTACAACGGAAAATGGTGAAGACCATCATTATACTTTACAAGTGTAGATGAGTCATGAGCGTAACCTATCGTGTGAGTCTTGAATAGGACAGGATAATCCTTTCTTCTCCCATCTCAATTCATTACGCAGGGGATACTAAATAGCGATTCTAGCGAATAGTGATAGTAAAACTCCCATCAAAACTGTTACATTTTCAAATATTTTATACTGCTTAGAAAATGTGAAAACATACCTCTTTCTTATGCAACAGGATGTAAATGATGCAGTATTTTCTTCTCTGCATGGAGTCAAAAAATGACCCTTTCCAGTCAGGAATCAAAAAGATTTTCAAGCATCTATTAGTCAGTATTTTAAAATTTCCCATTAACCGGTGTGTATTAATTCACTAATAGTAATTTTAGCATTTGAATAAAAAAATGTGTCATTTCTAACTAAGAATATTTTTTTGTGTTGTTGCTTACACTTGTAGAATTTTCAAAAGGTAAATGCAAATTTTTTTGGACCCCGATATACTGAATAACCAGGGACGTCTTAAGACTCTTTGAGGCCCTGGGCCCAGAGAAGATGTTTTGAAGCCCCTATCAAAAGTAGGCCCTACCTGAAATGTTTAAAAGTAGGCAGTATATAGCATGTATCGTCAAATGAAACAAATAAATGTGAACGACTCACAATCCCAAAAACTTAGGCACAAACTGGTTCGACCGATGGCCGCATTTCGACTGAATGAGCTAGTTGAATAATTATTAAGGTATTAGGCTTAGGCCTAGACATGGACAACGGTCATCACATGATAATACAGTCTGACCACCTTTTGCCTGTTGACATGCAGTTTGAAATTCCTTTGTTTTTTGGATAATAAATACGGGAATAATATTTGACCATTAAAATTATTCGGATCATGATCTTATTAAGATAGATTCGAGAACACATCGAGGCCCCCACCAATGGCGAGGCCCTGGGTCCGGGCCCAGTTGGCCCATGCCTTAAGACGTCCATGTGAATAACCCCGAATTAACGAACAAAATGTTCAGTGTCAATGGATTAGTCTGGCTATAAATCGGGGTCCGACTGAATATATATATTACAGACTTTCGACGAAAGCACAGCATCCTTTATCTTTCAAAATCTCATCGTACCTCACCGGTTTGGGGCAAAATAAACCTACAGAAAGCAACCTACTCCTAACCACAGAACACTACTATACCGACCCCTTGTTGATGTGATAAGATGGAGAGAAGAGAAAAAAAAGGAGAGGCACCTCTCCCCAAGACATCACGAAACAAGAACTGCCCGGGGCATGGTGGCGCGTGCCACATAGGAAGGGGGGAGAGGACCACCTGCCCCTCTCGTTCGAACACCAGGCCCGTCACGCGCGGTCGGATTCGCGCACGCGCCACCATCTGTCGCAGACGTTTTTATTTTTCCTTTCTGTTCTTTTTGTTTTCGATAAAGTGGGCTTTAGAATTATTTCACTCTGCCCTCCTAACACCTGCGATGCGTCCTCTTTGGTCATCTGCTCGTTTTCCTCCACCCCTCCCAGATGGATGTATAAACATTTTATGTCATAATGGATGGGTCTGCTCTCGAAAGATGTCGGTGCCCCCATCATTTGTTCGAAAATTCAGTTTTGGATCATTTTTCTTTTTCGGAAAATTTAATAGAATTGGAACTATTTCCCTTAAGAATCCTTATTTTAGGATTGTTACGTATTAGTTTTCTTTTATTTTATCTTAGTTATGTAGATATGTTAGCTGAAAATAAAAGTGTTGATACAATAAGTAAAAGTTGTATTTAAGCAATGGGCTAAATTCATACGGTTACGGGATTAATAGAATTACGTGTTATCTATTAATTTAAATACCACTTATTATTCTACTGGTAAAAAAAAATTAGATAAGATCTCAAATTTGATAAGTGGAGATATATTTTAAAATATTAAGACTCGTGAAAAATTTGTAAAAATTAAACAAAAAATACTCATGTTATACGAATACTATTAAATCAAGTACATTTAGTTTACTTGTGTGCTTTATTATTGTTCAAAGAAAATTTCTGCAAAAATCAAAAGTTGGCAACACTAATAAAACTTATGAACTGATCAGCTGAAAACACGCACGTGTGATTGCATTTATTGCGTGATTATGAATTCATTGGTTGGAAATATCAGATGAGAATTATCATGAGCCCTCACATGAATTTATCTGATACGAATAAATAATTTGTCACAGGCCAGGAAGAAAGTCGATTTCAAATTAAATTATGTACCATCTAATAAACAATCTAAAGAAATTTTCACACTAGTTTTTTTCGTTGTATAATAACACCCAGAAAGACATCATTTTGAATGGTTTTATTTAATTTGAGTTATATTCTCCGTACTCTCTGTTTAGTCAGTTATACTCTCTGTATTCAGATTATAAATCACAGGACTATGGAAAATATATTTATAATGACATGAATCCGTGAGTAAACTTGGCAATGAGATACAATTATTTATTAACCGAGGAAAAAATTAATAGATAAGAAAATCCAAAGATTTTCAGTGGGAAAAATATTAAATGTTTTTCAGAAAGTCATATTCTGAGCGGTCCAGAAGGCTATTAAACCGTTCTAATCAACTTTAGACATTATAATAATCTGAAAAGGAATTTATACTTATTTTCATTGCGCATGAAATAAGCTCAGCAATAACAAAAGAAAAAATGAAAACGTTTCATATAATGGCTACAAACTTGTTAAAATTTTCACTGATGGTGACGGTGAAGTAACTATTGAAATTTTATAATTCTAATGATTTCTTAATCTTTTTTTGTTCCAAATCTAGTTAGGATTTTCTAAAAACCTGTCCTCGTGAGGAAATTTTAGCTCTTCAAGTTTCGAACATGAATATATGAATCCTTCGGCATTGACGCTATTTGATCATAACTCAAGATAATGGCACAATTCCCTCGTCGTAAAAAATGTTGCAATAATTAAGAAGATAAGGCAAAAAACAGGAGAAAAATAAAAGAATATTATGAAGAGAATGCCATTTTGAATAATAGCATTGTGACGGATCTATACGCATCCTTCCACTAACTCTCTGGGGAATTCTTTTGGGCCAGCATTTTCAACCAATCTTCTCCGAAAAACAAAAAACGTGATATACAAATTAAATTTAATATATATATTCTGTATTCGCGAGTTTGGCAGTGAGTGAATTGAGAATAGAAGTGAAGTGAATTGGCAGTGAAACGCAGACGTAAACAAAAAGTAAAGAAGCCAGAAGTTAGATAACAAGAGAGTGATAAGTTAACCTAACGAAGAAGCGTTAAAGTCTAATTGAAATTGATTGGAAGACTGCCTAAAGTCAGGTATTGTCACTTCGTCATAAATTAATCATTCGAGCGCTGTAGTTGTAGTGGGGATTTTAAATATTTAAGCTATATGTAAAGTAAAAATATTAGAGGAGAAAGCCTGCATTATTGAACATGTTCTCCCTAAACACGAATCTCGTCTCTTTCCCGTTCTATTACTGATATGAGATATCTTATTCTTAGTGTTATTTGTGTGTGAGTGTTTAGAGTGATAAATAAAATAATTGGAATTTATCATGTCGTATGATCCTTTCACACCTTTAGCTGGGTCACAGGGTGGAAGGAATGTAAATTCATTATAGCATGAATTTTACCTACTGCCATTAAAAACTCCAGATTGACGGAGACTAATAATTTACTCTTAATAATTCAGCGGTTTTAGAAATGCATTCCAGGCATAATCAAATAATCAACACCCCCCCCCCTAAAAAAAAGAATAGTCTAATAAATAATGCCAATAACATTCCAAATAGCTTGCAAAAATTGAATACGCTTCCCAGATGCCACCGCACTGAGCGAAAGCTCGACAATACCACTGGAATCTGGTAAGACAAAGAAAAGAAACCCTGCCACACACCTGGCAACAAGAGGTCGGGGAGGGGAGAAGAAAATGATATAATTTATTTTAACATGTATGGTTTCCGTGCCCAGATCTATCCCTTCCCGTTTCGCGGTCTATTGGAATCTATCACCTCTTCGCTATTGGAAATGGGGTCCATCGAGAAGCTATGACGTCGTAGAACGTGACACAGAAGAGCGGAAGACCAAATGCTGCGATAAATAACACTGTGACGTAATCGCTGAGTAAGTTAGGATGGAACATTGAGCCGAGCAATCCACATAAATTAGGGTTTCGATTCATACTTTCACCTCCCCACACACTTCAGGACATTGTTTTCTTAAAGTGCCTTCTGGTCTAGAAGTCTGTTGGTGATGTTGTATGTTTCGGCGGGCTCAAAGCTTGTTGAGAAGTGGTTAGATTTGAGATTTTTAGTTTTGTGGAATTCAATCTTTTAAGAATAAAGATTTTAAAATGTACGGTAATATCTCATTTTTGACCTAATTTCGGAGGGATGAATCCAACTTCTAGTGTGGCATACTCAAGTTTTTAGAAATCAAAGTTTAAAACTTAAGATTTCGGTAGAGAAAAGTCTCTTTTTTTACAAAATTATAGGCAGTTATTTCTATTTTTATTTATGTATGAAAATTTTTGAAAAGTGGCAGCAATATTCTTCTTCACTGGATATAGCAATTTTTAAATTTTTAAGAAATTATGAGAGACCATTAATTTTGTCGATTGACTTGACTTTTCTATTCCTGTTTCGTCCATACTTTTGTTCGGAAATGAAAAAATATATATATATATATGTTCTAATGATGAAATTAAGGTATCTGACTGCTTTCGAGACTGAGATTTCAAAAGTGCAAAAATGAATATTTTTTAAATATTTTGGGCGACTTTTGTTTTAAAAATATTATTACAATAAAAAAAAAAATAGCGCAATTTTTTTCGGCAAAAAAATGAAGAAAAATGACATTTTTTCAAAACATTCTCCTTTAATGGAAAAGGCGTCTATAATAATATTTTGCTTGTATACCAGCATTTTTCTCAAACTGTGAGGCACGAGCATTTCGAAAAGTCAAAAATAAAAGATTTAAAAACATTATTAATTTAATGAAAGGAATCAAAACAAAATACATTCTGAGATAATAAAAAAATACACATTTACAATGATATAATATAATTGTATTAGTACCGCATAATGTATTTGATCATTTAATTTATCAATACTAAGTTAAGAACAAGTTTAATAATTACCAGTGACCCCATGGACTTGTCATATACAAAATTATAAGCAAAATTTAATAATTATCTTGATAATTATTACGGCTAATAATTAAAGTCGTATTGTAGCTTTTTAACGTTAAATATTATTGAGTTCAATATACTATTATTGTATGAAGGGGGCTCTCCAAGAACATTATGATTGAAAATTGGGTCGCAAACATTGAAAGTTTGAGAAGCACCGTTGTATACAGCTAGGACTGTGCCTAAACTACGATTTTTGAAAAATTCACATTATTTTTAGAAGTTATTAAAATAGGAATAAATCTATTCCCTTATTACATACTTCAAACATCCTGGTTCGGGCTGTGCAGGCAAAATATTATCTAAAGAAGCATTTTTCTTAAAAGGAGAATGCTTTGAATATATATATATATATATATATATTTCTTGCCAAAAAATTGCATTTAAATAATTTTTTCGGGTAATAATTTTCTTAAAAAATCTCTTATATGTATATTCTAATTCAAATAACATTAAATATCAATTTGTTTCCTTTAAACACTTTTTCAAAATCATGGTTCTGCACATAGTCAGACACCTTAATATTTAAAATTCTTAGTTCGAACCCATGATGCATTTTTTTTTGGCATTTAGACCTTCTTGTTTACTTATTCGTGAAAATGGTAAGAAAGGTTATCGGAAATTAAGAAAAACAATACTAAAGAACATGAAAAAAATTAAAACGGAACAGCCGTACTTTCGTTACATTTCTTTATTTTGATTAACTTTCCTCGGCATTGTGAAATTTAATATTCAAAATCATTGCGAACTTTTAAATTACTTTTTTTCAGTTGAATTTCTACTTAAAAATGTTCAATTATTTAAATATGATTCATCCTATCTGATGTATTTATGTTTCATTAAAACCTTTTGTTTTCATTTTACCGAGTTCCTTACTTTTCTCATCTAATTAAGTAAAATCACGATAGAAGAATCCTTCAAATTTTAAAATATTTAGAAAATTAAAGCATTATTTTCCAATTAGAATTTTTAATTTGATATTTTTATTTAACCGTGAATATAAAAACTGAATGCAAGGATGAAAATCATTATTTCCTCCTCCAAATGCATTTTTAGGAAAAGAGTAAAATTAATTAATCTCTTGTTGAAGGGAAGTATCAATTGCATACAAAATGTTCCTACCAATTTATTCTTTTAATGATCGCCAGGTATTATTTAAAAATGAGATTTAACAATGTATTAATTAGTCTGATTGTCACTCAGTATTTGTATAATTAATCACACAAAATTTCTAACTTTAAAAATTTTTTTTTTTTCTTAAGCGCAATTCACTTTACCAAAAGAGTTATCAGTCCATTCATTCAAATGATGTTACAAAAAGTGTTGAGATACTTGAGAATGCGTAATTGGTAACACTTAAGGTGAATAAAAAACTGTTGATAATAGCAAACAAAAAAAAGTTAATAACAATTTTTTTCCTTTAATTCCTGTTTATAATTGTGTAAAAAAAAGTTACAGCCAATTTATGAGAAAAAAATAAAGCGATTGAGAAAAAAAAAATTCGGAAAAAACACAAAGATAAATTAGGAATATATAAGGGAAATATGAATCAAGTAGAATATGTCTAAGCAGAAAAGTTTTGAAGCAGTATAAGATTGAAACAAAAAAAAAAGATATAAAAAGTATATTCTGATAATGTGTCCTATTATTTCGTAGTAGTAAAATGACGAACAACATTTGAATATAGAAAGGAGCTCAAAAAATGTATATTAAGACTCGTAATAAAAGGTATAAGGTAAAAAGAAAACAAAATGATCAAACAACTGTTGTAGTTTTTACTCATATTTATAGAACAAAACTATATATTCACACTTATAAAGTTACGAGTTGTAAAAATTATAATTTCCACGAGAAGAGATGACATAACTAGCATTCATAATGTACAAGAGTTCTGATTTTTTTCCGAGCAAGACAACAAAAACAACACGCTAGAAAATCCTAGAGGGATTAGCCAAGCTCTCTTGAACAATAAAAATTGAAAATCATCGCAGCTTCTTAATTTAGTTGCTCTTTGCAAAATAATATTTTATGCAATACGACAACACACAGCAGGTTGTCGATTATGTTCCAGACTGGGAATAAGCATCTCTATTTTTGTTTTTTGCATTCTGAATTTCTGGAAAATTCTGTATTATGTAAATTTATATAACTTAAATGTTTCTAGTACATTCTGAAAACATTCGTATCAGGATATTTTTCCACAAACTTTTTCCGTGAAGGAGGGTATTTTTGTGATCTAAATAATATTTTAATGCGTGTATATTGATAAAAATCGTGGCTTTAACTCTCACAATAACGTTCCACCAATGCAACTATCATTTTTTGATTCCCATCCAATGTTGTCGCATTCTTCAGATTAAAGATTACAATCGCTGTCTGTTGCATGTAAAATATATTTGTGCCTCTTTTGACAGAAATAATATGAGATTTATTTTCGTCGATTTTCTCACATCCATACTTTCACAATTTCTTCGAATATCGGACAATTCGTCATGAATTTCGTCTTTAAATTCGTCCGTTACAATAAAAAAAAATAAAACTGTTATTAAGCTTGTAAATTGAATAGTGCGGTGTTACAGGTTATTCAAAAAATTCTACAATAGCCTCTTTAATGCCGTTATCTAAGCATTTAACAGAAAAATGTTCATGTACCTCAAAACAAGAATTCTTGCAACCTGAGGAAAACGCTTATATTTTTGAAAAATGAAGAACTCTCTCTCTTTTTTTCTGCAGTTAATGTGTTGAGTTGTGAGAAAGCGGTTCTCCTTAATCTCAAGACAGCAGACTGATCAATGTTAATGCGGACTTTCTTGCATGTAATAAAGTTGCTTCGAGATTCAGTAAATGGTCGTGGTATCCTATCGAACTTGTGGCTGGAGAGCCATGAATTTGAACTTAGTATCTCTGAAGACCTGTCATGCAGAGGGGTTGATGCAAGTTGAATATATCAAAGCTTAAACGTCCTCCCGTTGGTGTGGTGTGAGAATTCGGAGAAAGGGATACAAGCTCAGGTTTCGTCCTCGTGACCCTGGTTCAAAATGAAAAGGTCCATCGCCAAAACGCCCTCGATTAAGTAAATAGTTCTCGTGAAAATAGTCACTCACTCGAGGTTCACTAAACGTTGCGCTTTAAACCTATTCACTTGGTCGCAGTCGTCTAGTTGTTATGGTCACGAATTTATGGTTTGTGTCCTGGTGCAACTTAAGACCTGCCGTGTACAGTGGGCTGTTGCACATTAAATCTGCAAAGTTCAGTACTCCCAATGGAAGGATGTAAAAAGGGGTGCTAGCTCAGATGCTGTCTTTGTCACTTGGCAGAGGTGTTTAAAGTTATAAGGTCCGTTACAAATAGATCTCGTTCTTATTTATATTGCGACATCAATATAACTCTCATTCACTCAAACCTATTCACATTTATACGTGACAATATAATTATATTTAAATTCAACAAATCTTTTATTTTATAAAAGCAAGGTCATAATTTTAATAGTTAATAATTGTTATAGTGAAACAATTGGTGAACTTAAAGACAATTAACCAATAAAGTGTAGCAGTTAAAAATATCAACTATGAAAATGTTCTTAGAAACTGATACAAGAATAATCTTCAAAGAAATCCCTACACCAAGAATAGTCCTCTGGCATGATTTAAATTCATTCCAGGTATTCAGTGAGCTATCAAATTGGCAAGAAATTAATATTCGAAACATTTATGGATTAAATATCACTGCCTAGCTCTGAGAAACGGTATCTTTATAATCGGAAAAATCGGACGAAAAGTGTTTTATTGGGTAGTATGAAATATTCCCGGAGTAACATTCCAAGCTGAGTAAAACCCCTGAAAATAATGATGTATATTCATACACAGTATTTTATCTGAGACTATTACTTTCAGAAAGTACTTCCAGGATCATAAAAAATCTCATAGGGAGGCAAGAGTAATATCTGGATCAATTAATAGCTGCAGAATCGAAGTTTCGTCTGGATCTTTAACACCCCAATCTTGTTTCCAAACATCTCCCCTCCCCTTGCTATCTTGAAGAATTAACACCTTTGTTGTTGCCAATCGATAGTCATATTTCCAAACGCCAACTTATCCTCGAATAAGTATCGACCTAGAAAGAAAACACTCAAGGGGGTTGGGGGAGAAAAGGGATGCACTTGAATATTAAGAACAACCACTTGCACCTTTCTTGTTTCTCACGCTATGGTCACGCAGAACGTCTCTGGGGAAAGGGTTCTGGCTCATTACGAAACTTTTCTTCGAAGAACCGATCCGAGAAAACCGGCTTACACACAGCCACCCCCTTCCTTCTAAAAAGGAACACCAAAACGTTAGAAGGCAGGGTCTCTTTAATCAGCCTCCCTCCTGCCCCCTAGTTTCCTTTCCGCCACCTTCCAGAGATCTCCTTAATATGGCTGGATGGAAATTAATAATGAAGAAAATCTGTCACGGTCAATTTTGGAGGAGGGGAATCCTTCTCCTGAAACCTCGTGGCTAATTCCGATAATGATAGGAAAAGCCGATTATTTTGGAATCTCCGGTAATAATTCTGGTCCCAGGTAATCAGGCTTTCCCCCGATTTATTCAAATAATTGGGATTGAGGGCTTGTTTCAGTTTGACAGGGGGAGAGAGAGAGGGTGGTTAAGACTGAGTTGATTAAGGCGCTGTTCTCTCCACAGCGTCTATATGCCTGAGATGTATTGGTATAAGGTTCCCAACAGGTTTACAGAGGGTTCTATCTTCCCTGTGGAGATGGTGAGGACCGGGATGAGGGGATGTCGTTCCTGAGAGTATTGGGTCGAGGGATTAAGTTTGTTAATGTCATTACTGGTTTTGTTTTAATTGCTCCCGCGTAGAAGCACCAAAGATTTAAGTTCAGTTAAATATTCAGTATTTTGAACTATAATTTTCGTACCTGCAGGGACGTCAGAAGACTTCTTGTGGCCTTGGGTCCCTACTCAAAATCAGGCCGTAGGTCCCATCTATGGCCCTTAAAAGTAGACAGTTCATAGCAATACACAAATATTCGTCCAAACAATAACCTGAAACAAATAAATCTACATAACTTACAACACACAAACCGCCTCAACCAACTTCCGCCTTTTCAATGAGTTATGATGGTGTATGGTGGTAGGCCTAGCCTTGAAAGTGGACGACGGTCATCACATGTAGCCAATTGACAAATCGTCTGAAATTCCCAGGTTTTAGCAGTATACAACCGGAAATAACATTTGACCGTTCAAAATTATTCGAATTAGGACTTTATTTAGGTTAAGTCAAAAACGAGATGATGCCCCTATTGCGGTCCCAGTTGGCCTATGTCTTAAGACGTCCCTACGTACCTGATGTCTGTTTAGAAAATCCTCTCTCTAATTTTGAAGTTATTGGACCGGAACAACAAGGATTGATTGAATTATCTAGTCCAAGGATGTACAATTGTTTTGGCTCGAGGGTCACCCTGTGGAAGTGAAGGATATCAGAGAGTCATACATTTTTAAAATCATTGCATTCAATAGTTAACTCTACATCCCAGAAAAGGTTCAAACTGTATCTTGAGAAAATCAATAAAAAAAAGTTAAATAAAACAGTGGCAGTTTTATTTAATTTATTTACTGTACTAGTTTCATATCCGTAATTGCAAGTCCACATAAGTTTAGAGTCAGTTTAATGAGATAAATGTACCCAAACACAGTTTCTTTTACAATTTTTTTTTAAAAACCTGGTGTGAGACCGCTTGTTGTAACATTTGCAATGCAACCTGTAAGGTAATGTCAGCCAACGCACATCTATATTCACTCTTTTTGATCTTCATAAAAGAAAAACTTTGCTTACAAATATGTGTCGACCGACCCAAATATAGAAAACATTTTCTGTCTATTTGGTTTTCTAATTGTCTTGAGGGTCACAAAAAAATTCTTTGCGGGTAACTATTTTTTCAAGCTCAATCTAATCTCTTTTGGAATTTTTTTGGGAAATACCATAGCGCATTTAAATCTTGCGAATGAAGATACCCCAAAAAGAAAGATACAAATATTAGCGTATATGTGTATGTTTATAATTAGCTCTGCCTAATTTTAAATAGGCATGAATAAGAACATTGTTTAAGTTTCCATAGGGAGTGTAGATTCAACTATGACTCTTACATGAACAAAAAGTCCCAATATCAAATGGTTACTGTAGCAAATTTGGCCCGAAAGCTTGTTGAATGGTGTTAAAGAGATGGAAAATTTTGTACAAAAATAATTTCAAAGTAAATTATTGTGGTTCGGTATTCACTTTAAAATAACTTTTGGCACAGATATAGAATATTACTGAGGTATATAACATTTACATTTACATAAAGTGGATTCAGTTCAAAAGTTGAACATTAACTTGACAAAAAGAAATTGGTTGTACTTCCTATAAGTAATTGCTAGAGGTTAAAATGGAGGTTCTCAAATAAGAGTAGTCAGAATTTTTAAATATTGTATCAATTTATATTAAAGGAAAAGCAACGTGTTTAGTTTTACTTTTGCAATTGTTTTAAGTAATATTTTACAAGTTTTTGGTTTTAATTCAAATTTAATTTTGGTCAAATGTGTAAATTAGGGGATATTTTCCAAAGTATTTTAGTCATTAATCTTACAGGCTGTGCTAGATTTGAGAACTTCTTATAAATGTAAAAAGTATGGTGAAAAAAAATTTGATATTACTGTGATAAGAGAGCAACTAGAGTATCATTAATAAAAAAATTTAAAAAAGTAAAGAAGAGGAAAATTTTAAAAATAAGAAGTATGTGTGTAATGTCTTAGTTTTTCCTCACTGAATCACAATCTAGATTTGTATTGCACTAAAAATGCCCCTTGCGATTTTTTAAAATATATTTTCTTCACACAAAAATAAAGTATAATTATTACATATTAAAATAATTAAGACTTATTCCACGGACCCATATGAAAATATGAAGTTATAACAGATTTTGAAACAGAGCAAAAATTATTGCGTGACTTTCATCAACTTCCATTTTAGAGAAACGTATTTACTACATTTCAATTTTGCTGAAACATTTCAAATATTATGCATTTGTTTAAATACCATCGATAAAATAAATGTTTAATGTTGAATTAGAATGTGCATTCAAGGAACAGATAAAACGCAATTTTGTGACAGCAATACAAATACATTACAAATTTTCAAATATTTATATTACACCACTCATACAAGCTTAGTTGTTGGAAGACAAAATCAGATTATGAAATTTGCTACATTTTGTATTTCTTTTCTCCACAAGTAAATGACGCTTCAATTGTTCTTTGACAAAAATTGAAAAATAGAGATTAAAATATAGCGCTGATGGTGGAAAGAGAGGACATAAACGCATCTACCCATCTGTAAACAGAAGCAAAATTGTTTTTGTGGATACTTTCATAGAACAAATAGATTCTGTAGCTGTAGGAGTAAGCACTCCATTTTCCAAATAAAACAGGTATTTATTTTCAAACATTTGAAAGAAAACATTCCTTTCCTGAAGATAATTCATCATAATCAAGCTCCCACACCCGTGGGAAGGAAGCATATGTTTGAAAAGAGATCTAGACGCATTATGCATCCCCAAATCCCCTCCGAAGAACACTTTTCAGACGATTTCGTTCTTCTTCGCTTCGAATCATTCTTTGTTTTTAAACGAGCAATTAAATTATAAGGTTCCACTTTGTGCACATAAACCTTCTTTTTCTCACTCTTCTCTCTCCCCCCTCGCGTTCGAAACAATCTGAGAAAACGATACTGAAGTAGGGAAAAAAAGAACAAATTGGAATAAAAAAAAATTTAGAACAATATTATTAGTAATGGAACGAAAAGAAAGATGGGTAAAAAGAAAGAATGAAAGATGGAAAAAAAAAAGACTAAAAACTTCTTTACGTTTTTCGTCTGTTTGAGTAGAAATAATTGCTGCAAGTTTATTAGATGTGAGATAATTGTAATCATACATTAAGGGGTGCTATTGGATTTTTGAGGAAGCGTTAGGCTTAAGGTGCAGAAATTTTAGTTGTTCTTTTTATTATTTCCCTCTCTCAGGGGGAAAATAGTGCATTATTTTCATCTTGTTTTTATTTAGTTTGTATTGGTTTTCACAAGAAAATGCCACGATAACAAAATTTACCGTAGTGTTATTTTTCTGGATAATTTTTAATAAGTGTTCTTTGATGTAGTTAAGGAACAAAAGAAGGAGTAAAAATAAATAAAAAGAATACTTGGAATATAGTTAATTGCTTTAAAGGCTTCGAAGGAGGAAAGCAAAAACACGAGAAAAATGTTTCATATTTTTGAAAAAGTAGGCGTCAAAAACAGCAAATTAGAGATAATATATACAATTAGTTTTCTTGCATGTACAATTTGTTTTAATTAAATATCAAGATTAATTCCTTGCATTGTCCGTTTTCAATTGGAAAGATGACTATTTTTTGTCATTTGCATTCTTATCTCTAATTCTGAAAGATAGTTAAGTATTAGTTTATAAATTAATTTGTTCTACAGTACATAATGATTTAATTAAGTATAGTAAGATTTTTAGTAGTTCTGATGTTATAAAATGAAACCTTTACATTCAAAATACAAAGTGTATGCCTTATTAAATAATATGCATATACTTGTACATAAACTGTAGACCAATAAAATTCCAACACAGTGAGGAAAGGATGATGCAAATATCGAAATCACACGTAAGGAAGAAAATTCAATTGATTGCCATTTTTAAGCTCAATTGAATCACGCAGAGGGAGAAACGACCTCTCAAACTCTTTATAAAAGGGAACTTACGAAGTAGGTTTCTCTTTCAAAAATCGTATATGTATGTCGGTTGCTTGCGAGAAATGCCCCATGAAAGAATAAGAATAAGATACCAGTAAGTCAGAAGTACAAAAATTCTCATGGCCTGTCGAGAGTATGGTTCACCATTCCACGTATTGCTTAATGGATTAGTCGGAATTCAACGACTGTCATGGGAATATAGAATCATTGAGTTCATTAGGGTCATAATGAACTTTCTGCTGGATCTCAACGGAATCTCTCCACTATCACCCAAGAGGACAGACATGTTCCCCGATTCAGTATTACAGATCGTACAGCCTCATCATGAGCTTGTATGCAGTTGGTACAGGTACCCACACGATCAATGGAATAATGACAGGAGCAACATGGAATTCCTGTACCTTTACAGTAAATGTGGTTTGGCACTGCAACGTATCGATGCAGGGCTTCAGTGGTTTGACCTATGATAAAACTGGATACAAGAGTGTACTATACTAAGGGGAAGCGTTGTTGAGGTCACTGTTAAGGCCAGATCACTCCTGTGAAAGGTTGCGTTAGGAAGACATTATAATGCCCATAGATGTGAGCCTTGATAGGTCACTGTAGGTCTGAGAGAACCCAAGTGAATCAGGAAGTCGATCGGACAGAAAGTCCGTTGGAGTGTTCTGAGGCGTCGTAGAGTATAAAAGCCTGTAGAAGTGTCTCTATAGGGTCTGTGAAGCTTCTTGGTTTCGTAAGTCTCTGGGTTTCCCCTTTTCGTGTCTCTTTAAAGGTCAGATAAGTCACCCGCCCTTCCAAGCCACACGTGATGCAGAATCACTTCTGTTTGGATGTAGCCGGGATAACTATTCAGCTATTGGTCCTAGTCACCCATCACGCGGTGGACTTTGAAGCTGGAGATGGGCGTGGTAACTGCGCCGGTGACCTGTCTGTCGGATGGTTAAAGGGAGGTAAAAGGTTGACTTGCATTAGAACATAAACGTCGTAGTGTCCTGTCTTGGATATTTTCTCACGCGAAACCCCATCACAATTGAGACGTAACTAGTTTTCTAAAGCGAAATGGATCCTTTAGTGGAAACCGCTGCAACGGGAACCACATCGCTTTTCAAACGAGTTACGTTTATGCGAGCCGCATTATGATGGTTACATCCATGTACAGAGGCACCAAGTAGAATGGATGCAGTTTGCTTGCATTCGATATCGTCATGCGTGCCCTGTACCTACTATGATGGTAAGGGAGCCGAGGGCCAGGTGACATTTGTTCATACTGTTTACGAAGCTATGGGTGAAGCATTGGTGCAGTTTAAAGGAATCAACGAAACCACATTCGCATGGAAGTTATGCCTTAACATTGACACATCCTTTGTTTTACACTTTATCTAGATGCTCAGATGCTTCATTGCGATACGCAAGAGCTTTAGCAAATCAGTTATTAACCACCAATAGTTAGTAATTTGTATATTCGAGCATAAAATATGCGCACACGTATTTTCACCTCATTTGGATACTGTTGTCGCTTTATATTGAGTATACATATATGGTGAGAGAGAATTTTGCTTGTGTGCAATATACATGTTAAAATTTCGAAAAGGGGAATAAAGGTTTAATTTAGTCAAGTTTCCTAAGATATCCAATTTAGCGTGCCACACAGTAGGATATTTTTTAAACAATTTGTTTCCCGCGATAATGCATATAGAGTTAGAGAATAGAGATCCATAATATAGATTTATAATTTCATCACATATTCATTTTGCATCGTATAAAGATGTTTTTAACATAAAAATAAACAGCATAAAATCGAACTATTTCTTCAACATAATTTTAAAAAATTAAAATTTTACGTAAATTATGTAGTTTTAAACATATTTATTTGAATAAGAAATAGACAAGATAAAATATAAGTATTTCCTTTCAGTATAGCTAAATAAAAATTTTAATGCACGTACAGAGTACTTGCACCGCTCTACTTTCATATCCCAATATCAAGGGTATATATAATTAGGAACTTTCATTCTGATACGATTTTGAGCATTTAGTTTTTTAGCATATTTTTCAGGATAGGAAAGAATTTTTACTCAGATACGTAGAACCAAAAGCGGAAAGCAGAATACACGCAATTTTCTCTCTTCAAATAACTAAATCTCTCACGCAATAACATTCAATAATTTAGGAAACGGCTGTAAATTTATCTTAAAAGTTATTCTTCTGATTTTTTCATAATTCCATAAATGTCCATAATTCTGAAGATGTTTGTCAAATAAGGTCCGTTGCAAATTTGTCAATTTCAATTCCCTCAAAAATTGACAAACTTTTTGAGAATTGTAGGATGCTACTGAGAATTGTACAGAGTTTCACATGTAGCACGCGTGCCAGAGGGTGCCGACCCCGTGATATACAATATGGTTATATACTCCCAATTTATCCATCTTTTCCAAGCTAAAGGTTTTCAAAATGTATGCTTAAAGTATAAATCTGAGCTACGCACTTTGAAGTAAATTGTCATTACTGAAAAGACTGTGAAAACTTCATCTACTAATAATAATTTATTTTATTTAACTTTTTACACTATTTGTATGAACTACGCACTTATACAAACTTTGCTCTTTTTATTATTAAGGTTAAGTTAATTAGCAGGAGACATACTTTTTAATAATCGAAACATATTGTTTTCTATTCCTCAGTTCTTACAATTAACAATATTTAAATTTACGGTGAAAAATTTAATAATAAGCCTTAAAAGTTCATAAATTTTATTCAAAAAAGTATCCTTTTCACAAATTTTTGAGAACCATTAAATATAATCGATTACAGCAGCAGCAACGTATCAGTAATACCAGCAAGAAAGGAATAATCTTAAGGAGCGCATGAATTTTTGAAAAAATATCAATTTTACCTCTTTTATATTTCCTAAAAGTTCAAATATTTCTGTTTAAAATTATATATAATATGAGGAAATTCGATAACCAGAAGTATTTTTATTTATTTTTTAATTGAAGCTACTCTTTGACGCACATTAAATAAGACGCGCTAGGGGCAGTTGTGTTTCTCCTTGCATATGTTTCGGATGAGCACGAATTCATATGATATTCAGGTGGAAAAATTAGAGTGTATTGGTTTTATCCAAAAGTGTATGAGTGCACGGCGGGGTGTTAATAACACCATATATATCGTCAGTGATTCCGAGATCAACATTTGTGGAACTAAAAACTTTAAAATTAGGCTTTAAATATGTGATATATTTTTAAAATATGACTATTGTACAGTTCAATGAAGCAAAATTAATGATTAAAAAAAATTGGGAAATTGACCCAAGTTATAACTGTATATCATGCTTCCAAAAATTAGATGCACGTAGGATTCCTGTAGCCCAACGAAAGCATATTCAAACCCCTTTAAAAAGGCAAAATTGTTCAAAATAATGAAAAAAAAAAAAGAGTCTTTTGTAGGCACAGAGTGTAAAGAGAATACTTCATATTCTTCTCTCTCTCTAGAAAGTACCAAAAAGTAAATGCTCAACAAATTACAAATTTGTGCTTTAAAGCCTATTTTCTCAAAATGTAATATTTTTCACTGAATGTACCTTTTTCTGAAAAACTACTTATTATATAATCCTCAAATTTTCAGTGAGCATACTTTTAACATGTTTACACATTTTAACGGAAGGAATTAGATATATCTGGCAAACCATTTTAGAGATAGGCCTTTTTAAAACTAAATTTTAGGGAAGAAAAATAGGACAGTTTTTAAAAAAATCATAATTACTTTAATTTTTTTAAAAAACGACAAAACTTTTCGTTAAAATTTTGTTGAAAGCTCACATAACCTACTGTAAAAATTTATCCATGAGAAGTAAGTAGTTTCTGAAAAAAAAGCTACATTAACTTACGCAATTTAACATAGGCTCCTCTGGACGTACCGGACCCCCTTAACATAGATATAAGTTTTTAGTTTTGAGTCAATGTAATTACATGCATGTAAAACAATGTTTTCCTAATAATACCATGCAAACATCTGCTCTATCCCACCTTTTCCTTCTCAGTTTCAATCGAAAGAATATAACCGAGACTCTTTAAACCAGAGCCATTTTCTTTTCCTGAACCTTTTTCCAGAAGCAATGACCACTTACGAAGCACACAGGTCCGGGAAGAACAAATTAGGAGGTGCCGACCAAAGAGTAAACAAAACTTCAAAGGGAGGGGGATAGGAAAAAAAACCTTAACCGTAACGGCAACATTTAACTTTTATATTTGTCGTCGTCTTCCGCTGCCCCAGGAAGTGGTCAGTGGAAGACAATCCCGGACTATTTATTTCATTTCAGTTCTCTTTCCTTAAAAAATCAGGAGAAAGAAGGAAAAAAGGGGGGAACTTTCCGGAGAGAGAGAGAAAAGGTATAAAAAAAACCACTTTCTTTTAATTCTTTTATTTTCTCGTCACACGTATATTTTATCCACCAGACGTTCTCTTTTGACAGCACTTTTTTTTTGTTTTTGTTCCCCAACACCCCTACGATAGGTTTCTTTTCAGAGGGTGAAAAAGAGCAAAGAAATTGCACTGCGCATTAGAGATGAAATGCCCGCTAGCATATTAAGTTAGGGTGGGGGTCAGGAGGAAAAGGTAGAAACTTGTGAAAAGGAAGGTAAGAAGGGGGGGGGGAGGGGAGGACGAAAAATAAGAAAATAAACAAACAACGCTTGGAGGGAGTTTTGTTCTTTGGGATGCTCCTCAGTGACATGTTCGAATCTTTCACCGACAGATTAGTTTTGAGAAAGAATCGAAGCGTCTTTTTTAAGCTAGTGTCAGGGAGAAGCGAAGGGAAAAAAATGTAATATAAGAAGGGAAGAGATGTTTACAAAATATTTCAGAGTTAATAGATCCTTACTCATAAATTTTCTTTTCGAGGGTTTCTTTGTAAAGGTTAATCTGAGACTTTTTTAAAAAAACTTTTCATACATAAAATTGTTTATTCTAAAGTATTTAAGAAGTCAGAGGTGTGAATAAAGAGTTTAAAGTTATTTAAAATGTCAGACTTTTTTAATTGAAGGTTGGCAAATACATTATGATGTTTTTTTTTTCTTTAAAAAAACTTCTTTTTGATTAAATTTTTTTAAAGCATTTGATGATAAATTTAATATTTAAATAAGTTTATTTTGGATTGTGAATTACATATTTTAAATAGTCATTTTATTTTGATTCCAGCTGAAAATTTTTTAAACAGCTAATATGACCTACTGCTTATTGATTTTTTCTCAATAAATAAATAAATAATTAAACATTGTTTGATCAAAATAAAATTTTTTTTATCTGTGATTAGCGGGGGATAGCGGTTGGTTCCTGCTTGACTCTGAACCCTCTTGTCTACCTGTAAACCCGGCTAGGTGTGTGGGAGAAATTGAATGATCCACATACATGATTTCAATCTAATTAATTTATTATTTCCAAATATCAATCAGACATAATACAATCTAATTAAAGTAGGTGATTTCTATTGGCTTGATCAATGTCGTTGGATCCACGCTCTGTAATCTTTTTCCTGGACAACTCCAAGACTTCTAACTAATTCCACTCTCTTTCAATCTTCAACTAACAACTAACTCGAGACTGTATGTTAACTCCTACTTGCCAACTCCAACGTGCCAACTCACAAACTCGCGAAAACAGAATTTATATAATATATTTCATTTACATAATCACGCTAACTTACTCGGTGAAAGTTGGTTGAAATAAATATTTCCTAAAAGAGTCATGAAGGGATTAGTAGAGACGCGTATAGATCCGTCATAAGCTATTGGTGTACATAATGTGATTTAACAAAATTCTGACTGACAACGGGTTTTTTATCAATTAGTCATTTCAACAAACATTTAATTGATTTCGATAAAATTTAGTCGAGAAAACTTTTACTTATTTGATATTTTTTATGTCATTAGATAATTTAACTAAAAAATTTAATTTGATTATTGAAATTATTCATGAGAACTTTCAGAAATGTTTAAGTTGTGCTACATCAGCAAAACACTTTATGTACCATTTTTACTCAGAATATTCTGCACGAACAGAGCTTTAAGAATTTTAGATATTATCAGTAAATATAAATTTTTATGTGAGTAATCCTTTGAAGAGTAGAAGCACAACGCGTATTTTAATTTAATTTATTGATATTTGGCAAAATGCGCAATTTGAAATTTTAACAAAAATTACAACAAACATAAATTATTTTGACTCCATTCTTAAGTATGTAAGAGATAAAAAACGCATTTATCTAACTCAGGGGTGGCCAACCCGTGGCACGCGTGCCACAGTGTGACACGAGAAGACTTACTGAAAAATTAAACATATTTTGAAAGATAATAAATAACCATTTTTTTTACCATTTTATTGAAATGGTGTTGTCACAGAAAAAAAACTCAAAATTTGTTTGTGAATAAATGTCTTCTGTTGAGCACAATAAAATAAATATCACTCAAAACTAGCTGATTCTATATATATAAAGGAGAAAAGCGACTCACTCACTGACTGACTGACTGACTGACTGACTGACTAATCACGAAATCTCTGGAACTATTCAACCTACAGACTTGAAATTTGGTAGACATGTTCCTTTGATAGAGTAGACATCAGCTAAGAAAGGATTTTCCGAAATTCGATACGCAAGGGGCGTTACGGGGGTTAAGGGCTTTAATAATAATTGTTTCCATGTTTAAACTACTTGATGTACAATCTTGAAATTGGGTAAGCGGATTCCTTTCAGAGAGTAGAGATCCGCTACAAAATGAGTTTGCTGAAAATCGACCCCCAAGTGGCGTTGCAGGGGCTTAGGGGCGTTATAGATAATTATTTCCATTTTTAAACTATTTGACGCACTGTCTTTAAATTTGATATATAGATTCCTTTCGTAGAATAATGATCAGTTACAAAACGGGTTTTGTGAAAACAGACTTCTAAGTGGCGTTGCGGGGATTAAGGGGCGTAATAGATAAATATATCCGTTTTTAAACTACTTCACCTACCTGCTTGAAAATTGGTAGGTAAGTTTCTTTCCTGGAGTAAATATCCGCTACAAAATGGGTTTTGGGAAAATTGACCCCAAGGGTGTTGCGGGGGCGGGGGTTTAAGGGGCGTTATAAATTCCTATTTTTAAGTTATTAGACGTACAGTCTTGAAACTTAGTAAGCAGATTCCTCTCATAGGGTAGAGATACGCTAAAAATGGGTTTCGTGAAAATTGCCCCCAAGTGGCGTTGAGGGACTTAAGGGGCGTTATAGATAATTATTTCCATTTTTAAACTATTAGACGCACAGTCTTTATATTTGATAAAGAGATTTCTTTCATAGAGTAGAGATCAGCTATAAGAAGGTTTTGTGAAAACAGACCTCTAAGTGGCGTTGCAGGGGAATAAGTGGCGTAAGAGATAAATATTTTCGTTTTTAAACTATTTGACCTACTTGCTTGAAAATTGGTAGGAATGTTTCTTTCATGGAGTAAATATCCGCTACAAAACGGGTTTGGAGAAAATTGACCCCCAAGGGGTGTTGCGGGGGTTAAGGGCAGATATAAATAATTATTTCTTTTTTTAAACTATTAGACTCACAGTCTTGAAATTTGGTTAGCAGATTCCTCTCATAGGATAGAAATACACTGCAAAATGTGTTTTGTGAAAATCGACCCCTAGGTGGTGTTGCGGGGTTCAAGGGGCGTTATTGATAATTTTTTGCATTTTTAATTAATTGGACGCACAGTCTTCAAATTTTGCTAAGCAGATTCCTTTCATAGAGTGCAATTCCCCTACAAAATGGGTTTTGTGAAAACAGACACCGAAGTGGCGTTGCGGGGGCTCAAGTGGCGTTATAGACAATTATCCCCATTTTTAAACTGTTAGACGTACAGTCTTGAAATTTGATAAGCAGATTCCTTTCGTAAAGTAGAGAACCGCTACAAAATGGGTTTCGCGAATATCAACTACTAAGTTTAATTTCGGGAGATTAAGAGGCGTAATCGATAAATATTTCCATTTTTAAACTACTTGATCATCCTGCTTGAAAATTGGTAGGCATGTTCCTTTCATGAAATAGAGTTCCTCTAACAAAGAGTAAAATGAAAATTGACCCCAAAGATGTTTGCGAGGGGTCAAGAGGAGTTACAGAAAAAAATTCCTGTTTTAATTGTTAGACCCACATACTTGAAATTTGTTAAGCACGTTTCTTTTGTTGAATAGGGATCCACTAAGAATAAATTTTAAGCAAATCAAGTTCTGGGGGTTGCAGGGGTTACTGGGACGTATTGACAAAAAAAATTACTTTTTTCGAGCTACAAGGACTATAATAATGAAATTTGGTTTGCATTTTTCTTTTGTTGAATTGAAATCCGCTAAGAGCGGTATTTTGGAAAACGGCTCTCAACGGGATTACGGGATATTTATAGTAAAACTTTTGCTTTTTTCTGTTAGATTTAGACTTGAAATTTGGCTTGCATGTTCAATTTACGGAGTAGAGATCCACCGAAAATTGGTTTTGCGGGAATCCACTTGGTTTTTGAGTTACGAAAGAGCAAACATCATTCTATGCTTCAATTTTAGAGATTTTTAGAAAATACAAATTAGATGAGTTCTGCCCTTTTTTTTATCAACAGGTGACAGTTACAGGTATAAGTATATTTTTCAATTCAATCGAATTCTTAATGCTAGGACTTAGATATCAATAATTTATACATATATATAAGCAGTAAAAATTTATAAAACATCATGAAATACCCAGCGAAGCGGCGGGTAACAGCTAGTATATATC